>VZTN01015652.1:0-46137 GCA_013400515.1 Erpornis zantholeuca | reverse complement strand
AACACGACACACTCTACTAAACTTTTATAGATTTTAATGTGAAACCAATAAAAGGTGCTGTCAGAAAAAGCTGCACTGGAAAAGGCATTTCATAAAACATCCTCTAAAAATCCCCTCAGGCATTAAAATCTCACCTCCTAAAAGGGAATGAAATACAACAGGAGGGATTTGACTCCAAGGTACCCCAGTTTGAGGACACGTAGCAAAACATGTGTGATTTAAGCTTTAGGCATATTGGGAAAACAAAACATTTCTTAGAGAACAACAATTCAGCTTGTTCAGCTCTAAAAATACAATTTTACCAATTTTTTACTTAAGATAAGCAAAATGTACAACTCTCCAAGAAGGGAGTGAACCAGCTCCCTCTAATACTTTGTCTTCTGCCTCGTGAGCATCTCGTTAGTGCTTACTGACTGCTCCTAAAATATATTTCTACTCCCAGAGGCTCCAGCTGAAAGGTTTAAGCCTTGCCAAAGGTTGTACAACAAGATTTACGAAAGAAAAGGAGCCCTTTGTGATAATTGACTGGAATATGTATGAAGCCGAGGCCTCGGTTCTTTCAAGGCTCTGTTGGTCAAGGAAATTCTGCTCTGTCTTTGCTGCACTGAAGTTCTAAAAGTTAAAAACTCCCAGGAGCTGCTGCTGAGGTTCCACCAGCCTGGAGAAAAGGAGGCTCAGGGGGGACCTTGTGGCTCTGCACAACTCCTGACAGGAGGGGGCAGCCGGGGGGGGTCGGGCTCTGCTGGCAGGGAACAGGGACAGGACAAGGGGAAACGGCCTCAGGCTGGGCCAGGGGAGGCTCAGCTTGGATTTTGGGAAGAAGTTCCTTTACAGAAAGGGCTGTCAGACATTGGAGCTGACTGCCCAGGGCAGGGGTGGAATCCCCATCCAAGGGATGAGGAGCAGTGGGAGCAGTGGGAGCAGGTGTTGGGGCAGGACTTCAAGCAGTTTGGGGATGTAGGAAGGTAAAAAAAAAAGCAAAGCAAGGGGAATCACCTGAAATATTTTTACATTTAGGGCAAATTATGGCAGCCTGAGGTAAAACCAAGGAACAGAGGCTCATGTATGATCTTATCCCTTCTTAAATTAAGTTGTTGAGAGCTTGTCAGAAGCAAAATTGTTGTACCTTCCCGGGGTGGTGAAGTGGGCTGTAAATCCCAAGGAGTAAAACAGATCTGTGCATTTCATCCCTGAAACAACAGCCTCGTGTTCCCAGTGGTGTGGTGCCACACCTGGGAACGTTTGGGAACGTGGGTATCCCTGCCACCCAATTCCACCGTGGGGTCAGGAGCTGGAAAGGGCACACAAGGTCTCCCGATGGGGTTTTTGCCCTTGTGCACAGCCAAGGATCTCCCGAGGCCTCCCAAATCCTCCCCTCTTGGATTTCCACAGCCGAGAGCCCCCGCAGCAGCTGTGACCTTTCTGCAGGTGCCGAGGGCTGGGGGAGCTGTAAAATACAGGGGGGGGGACACAGAGCACGGAGCTGGAGGGGAGCAGGAGTGCCCAGGGGCAATGCTGGAGCAGCCACAGCCATGGAGCGCTCGGAGAGCGAGGGAGGTTCCACGGATGAGGAGTGCAGCTTTTCGGGAAGCAGCTCCGAGGATGAGGGGGAGGAAGGACAGGGAGTGACCGAGTCAGTGCTCTCCCCTCCTCCCTGGGGCCACGGGGGGTGCTGGGCACGGCCAGGAATTAATTAATTTATTAATCGTTAATAGGATGCATTTTGCACATTGCTCTGCTAATAGTGCCATTTAATGCTGTTAAAATAATTGCTTGTATTTAATGCACTCGTAGTAATTAACTGCACGTTGCATTTAATGCAGTAATTACTTTTCACTTGTCATAATTCCTTGTTGCACTGGTAGTAGTAACTCATGCCTTTAAAGCTGTGCACTTGCTAGGAGTAACCTCTGCATTCAATATCTTCTGCTGGTAGTAATTAGTTGTTTCATGTATTTGCTGGTAATTAGTTTTTCATTTAATTCTGTGCACTGGGAGTAATTACTGGGAGTAATTACCTTTGTTTTTAACACTCTGCACTTGTAGTAGTTACTTTTCATTTAATACCATGGTTACTTGTTGCATTTAATGCCATGCACTTACTTGTAGTAACATCTTCATTTAATGCCTTGCACTTGTAGTAGTTACTCGTCATTTAATACCATGGTTACTTGTTGCATTTAATGCCATGCACTTGTAGTAACTTCTGCATTTAATTCCCTGCACTTGTAGTAGTTACTTTTACCCTCAATGCCGTGCATTTACTGGTAGTAACTTCTGGGTTTAATGCCTTGCACTTGTAGTAATTATTACATTTCATGCTGTGCCCTTACAGTAATTACTGCTGTGTTTGGTGCAGTTCATGTGTAGAATTACTTGTTGCAATTAATGCTGTGCACTTGTAGTAATTCCTTCTGCATGTAATCCTGTGCACCTACTAGTGGTTCATTTTTCCTTTCATGCTGTGCACAGGTAGGAATTACTCTTGGACTTGTAATAATCATTCATTGCACTTAATATCGTGGTTACAGTAACTCCTGCACTGAAGTCTGTGCACTTGTAGTAATTATTTGTTGTATTTAATGACACTTACTTCTAGTAGTTACACTCTCATTTAATGCTGGGCACTTGCTGGTGGTTACCCTTGCCTTTAATCCCCTCTTGGTAATTCCTTTTCCACTTAATGCCTTGCACTTGGAGTGTTTCATGCCCTGCACTTCCAGGGTTTTCATTTGCCTTTAATGCCACAGATTTCTGCAGTTCTCTGCGCTGCTGCTGCTGGCCAAAGTCACCTTCCAGAAAGGGATGGGTGAAGGGTGTGACAGCAGAAATCACAACAGTCCCTGGAGCATCTGAATATCTAATTTCAGATTTTATTGGAAATGTTTGAACTGAGGCCACTGATTGGATTGTATTGTCCTGCTCTGTAATCATCTAAATATAAAACAATAATCATGTCTCTGAGCCCTAAATTTAAAGGGATAAATGTCCTTTTGTGGCTTCTGGGAGAATGGGACAAATGGGTTGAGTTTTAACTGGAATTAGTGGACACCCACAACGAGAAGTCTGAATTCTCATTTTCATGGATCAGTATATTGGCAAAAGCTGGCTACAGCCACTTAAGGAGGAATTCAATATTATCCTTCCTTATCCTCTCTGTATTTACCCAACTTTTAGGAGTTAATAGAGATAATTATCCGCTGCTATTCCACTGCTTCTTTCTCCTTGCTTTAAATGAGTACAGTGTGATTTATCAGGGGGGTAAATTAGCACTAATACACACTTAATTCCAGTCCAAATAGACTCGGAGTCAGCATTCCAGCACAGGCTGGAATGTTAATGTTCTTCCCTTCCATTTCTGCTCGCTCTCTTTCAAAGATGTGAACGTGAAGAGAGCTCCGAAGCAATTAAAGTTAATGAACGATGACCTCAAAGGAAGAGTGCATGTGCATCACCTTTCCTTAACCATATTCCTGCTTTAATACCTCCAGTCTTTAAATGGGAATTTCTATTCCTAACAGCACCCATAAATCTCATTTTCTGCTTCAGTGGAAATGCAGAGTGGTGTTCCAGCCTCAATGAACGAGGTGTGTTTAGAAGAGGGCAGGTCCCTGTTGCCTGTGATCCACTTATCCTTGGAACATGGAAAAACTGGAGGGAACTGGGATGAAGTGGACACAGAAAACGCAGCGCTGACTCTGGAACACCAAATCAACCTGATTGAAGTGAATTAAGTTGATATTTTTTATTAGTCTTGGAATTCTCGTCTTTTATTAGCCTGTGTGGATGATCAGGGAAAAGCTGTGAAAGCCAGAAATTTATTCTCAAAGTGCTTGAAGAAGCCTTGTATGTTGGAAATCAGAAGATTGGCGTGGAAATAACTGAAGAAATGTGTTTTTTCTTGCAGGGAGGATGTCAGGACAGCCAATGTCATCGCAGCTGAAGCAGTCACCTGTCTGGTCATAGACAGAGAGTAAGTTCCTCCTTCTGCCCTGGGCTGGGGGGAGCTCCAATGGAAACCTTCTCCTGAGCTTAACAAAAGCCTGGGATCATCTCCAGAGAGGCCTTGTAATCTGGGGTGGTAAAGTCACAGATGTGTCCTTGATGGATGGTGGGAAACTGCCCCTAAATCCACCAGACAAAACTCAGTGGGGGCAACTAGAATCTCAGAGAGCCCAAATGGAAATAAAGGAGGAGCTGGAATTACTGGGGGGGTTACAGGGGGGCACACATGGCATCATGAATGGCATCAGCTCCTGGCAAATGCTGGAGCAAGGTGTTATCCCAGTCCGTGTGGGGATGGAGAGTCCCTGGGAGAAGGAGACAGCCCTGCTGGGAGCTCTGTGCCTCAGAAGAGACACAGGAGGTCAGGAGAGTAAAATAATCATTTGTATGGGAAGCTTGAGGGAATTAAGGGGGTTTAATCCAGAAAATGCCATGCCTGGATGCCCCAGTGCTGCAAATCCAGCTTCTCTCTGCAGTGACTGGGAATGGGATTTAAAAGTGACATAAAAATGATATAAAATGACATCAAAATTGAACATGACCCCTGGTGGAGGGGGGCGGGGAGGGTAGTTCCAGTTGTGAAACACTGGCACAGACCAGCAAAAGGCATGGACATAGCTTCCATGGGAATGTGGTATGGATCTGTGAAACCCACAGAGAGGGTGAACATGCAGGAACTCCAAGGAACCTCCAGGAGGGAGCCAAAAGCTATGGAAAAATGAGAAAAATTGCGAATGTCGGAAAGGAAAATAAATCCATGGGAGTTTTGAAGCATGTGGGAGCCACCTCTGGGCCAGGAGCTTTCAGAGCAGTGGGGACTGTTGGGGTGTCTGGGCAGGGCCAGGAGCTGGATCTGTGATCCCTCTGGATCCCTAGAAGTGACTCTGGAGCCCTCCTTGTGTTCTGGGGAGAGAGAGGATCCTGTGCTCTGGTGGGGCTGATCTCCATCCATCCATGCCCTCAGTCCTGCCGTGGCACCAGTGGTTTGTGTGGGGTTACCCCATGGAAGGCTCCATTTCTGGAAATCCAGTGCTCTGTAAAGGCTGAGCCGGGGAATTCCTTCAGAAATGCCAGTTCTGATCTCTGTTAATTGATTATTAATTGCCAAACCTGTGTTCTGTCCACTGAACACAGGAGGGGACCACCTGAGAGGTCCTCAGAGGTAAAACGCCCACCCTCCCTTCTCATGCTGTGGGGCAAAAAGAGGAAGAAGAATTGAATTATTTAGCGAGATAATATTTTAATAATCTTTGTACTTTTAGTAGTTTGATAATCTAGCAAGCAATTCAGAGAAATAAAAAGCAACAAGGAGTTGATGCTTTTTATTTTTACACTTTTGCAACAGATATTTTTTGGTTTGCATTGTGAGAGTTAAAACCCCCAAATAATTCAAGTCATTCATTCCTGATCATTTTCCAGACTGTTCCTTCCCTTGTCTCCTCTGCCTTTTCCCCAGTCCCCAGTGCCCTTGAAACAGTAAAGAAGTACAAGATAAATTTAAACTGATGAAGCTGTGGTTAACCTACACCAGAGGTTCTATTAACACTCTGTAATTAGTGGAGTACCACTATTTATAAAATTCTTATTTATAGTGCAAGAAAAGTGACCCTATTGATAGCCCTATTTATAGCTCAGGGCAGGCTGTCCTGTGTCCTGACCAGTGCTGAATTTCGTGTCCCAGCTCTTCCTTAGGCTCTTTATAGGAATGACAACAACTACAGGAGCAAAATTTCATGTGGTGAAAAACTACCAGGACTTGCAGTTTGGGGAATTGGTGAGGAGAAAGAATCACATTTTAAATATCCTTTATATTCCCTATATAAGGTATCACCCATTGGCATTACCCAGCAGCAGGGTGACTCTTCCACCTTCCTGGTGAAGGCTTCCCAAGACATCCAAAAATTGTTCCACACTCCCATTAACTGCAAGAGTCACACCTTGGTGCCACAGCAAGTTATTCCTAAGGGAGACCTGAGCCTGGGCTCTGCGTTTGCCAACGTTCCCAGCAATTTTAGGCTTGGTTTAGGTGCTGCAGAGTTGGTAGTTTGAGGATGAATAGTATGGGAAACTTTCTTCATGGGGATGAGCCAGGAGCTCTGGGCAAGTTGGGATTGAGAAGGGAATGGCTTAAGCTGGGTTTGAGAAGGAAGTTGCTTAAACTGGGTTTGAGGAGGGAATGGCTTAAGCTGGGTTTGAGAAGGAAGTTGTTTAAGTTGGGTTTGAGAAGGAAACATCTTAAGTTGGGTTTGAGAAGGGAATGGCTTAACATGGGTTTGAGAAAGGAACTGCTTAAGCTGAGTTTGAGAAGGGAATGGCTTAAGTTGGGTTTGAGAAGGGAGTTGCTTAAATTGGGTTTGAGAAGGGAACTGCTTAAGTTGGGTTTGAGAAGGGAACTGCTTAAGCACGAAAAAAGGGAATGCGTTGCCTAAAAGGATTTCTGGAATTTATAAAATCTGTATAAAATGGCCACAGGGCTGAAGCAGTGCGAGTCGGAAACACCACGAGGGAAATCCAACTGGAGCTTGTGATGTGATTTAATTACCAGATGATGTTGCCTCGCTTTTTAATCTCCTTGTGAAACAAGAGGGCTCTTGCAGTCCCAAAAACACCCCAAAGGTACCCAAAAATTCACTTTGCAAAGTGCATTTCCAGCATCCTTTCTGGTGTGGGAATGAGCAGAGTCCTGATCTAACACAGAAAACAACCTGCAGGAAGCATTCAATGCGTCCCATGGACTTTGTTCCCACTTGTCCTTATCCTGAAAATATTTGTTACAGAAAGCATTGGCATTTTTTTTCCATCTTGCAGTTGTGTTTTTGAGTCGCTTCCTTTACCTGAATAATGAATTTCAGTGGGATTTGGTCCTTAATGCTCTTAATTGTTCCCTGGGAGGGTGGGCAGGCCCTGGCACAGGGTGCCCAGAGCAGCTGTGGCTGCCCCTGGATCCCTGGCAGTGCCCAAGGCCAGGTTGGACACTGAGGCTTGGAGCAGCCTGGGACAGTGGGAGGTGTCCCTGCCATGGCAGGGGTGGCACTGGATGGGCTTTGAGCTCCCTTCCAACCTGAACTTTTCTAGGAATTCTGTGATTCCCATTGGCAGCACCATTCATTTTGGTCCCCCAAGGAAGAACACAGCCAGGAAAAAACCCCAAAAAAGCTTGGCCTAGTCCTGCCTGGTCAGGTGTATTTGAAAGAAAGAACTTGGCATTGGGAAAGAAAAAAATTCCAAGGAATTTCACATTCTCATCAAAATTTCAGCACGGAAGAGGAGGAACTGTAATCCAGTAGGGAAAATGAAGGGAGAGGGTGACAAGGCTGAGGAAATGAGGGTGGCAGCTTTATGAGGGACCACAGCACGGGGCAGGCTGGGGACTGCTCCTTGCTCAGGATTGATTTATCCAGATGTTCTCCCTGCCAGCCATGGAGCACAGACCCAGCCATGGCCTTACAGAACTGGCTTGGAAACTTGGGCAAAACCCACATGGTTTCCATGGGAATTGTGAAAAAAATAACCAGGTCAGCTGGATATGTGAGCATTCCAAGGAGTTTGGAGGAGCCTTTGGATAGCTGGGGAGCTAGACAGCTTATAGCAACCCCCCCATTTCCTGCTGACCCGACCTCCACTCTGGGGACACACATCAATATTTTATAGCCCCTCTTGGATGGCTTTTGGGCATTTCTGTTTCCAAGTGGGTTTTTTTTTATTTACAATTCATGCACTTTCTGGCTTTAGGACTTGCCTTGACACCCTACAAGACCAAGGCTGTTGTTAATAAAGTTTTTCCTGTGGTGACACTGCAGGAATTCATCCTCGGGGGAAACAAACCAACTTCTTGTGGGAGATGCTCGATGGTGTTGCCTCCAAACTGGTCCAAGCTTGGCCTTGTTGGAGCTCATCCTGATGGATTTCCAGGCTCCTTGGAAGGGTTGTTAGATTTGTTCCAGAAGCAGAGTTGAGGAAAAGGTAACAAACATGTGCTGGATTTGATGGATTGGTCCTTTAGCAACTTGTCTGTAAGAGATCTTCTGATAAAAATTGTCCAGACCTCCCTTGAGCATCTGTTCTGTGGCTCAGTTTGAGTAAAGATGCACAGACAGGCTTCACTTGAAGCTCCTTTGTATGGAGAGAAAACAGGAGGGAAAGGCTCCAAACTCATTCCTGACATTTGGATCATCACTGGCACCCACAGGGACAAGTTGGTGCAACTTCACCATTCTTCTTTTTGGAAAGAAGAAACCTTCTTGAAACTGCAAGAGCGTTCGTGGCCACTCCTGAACTGTCAGAATATTTACACTGAGGTTGATTCAGGTTCATCTTTTATTTATATGGGATTTTTTTTCCCCCTGTCCATATAATTTATTTATGGTGCCAACAATGTTTTCCTGGAGCTCGGAGATTTAGCAAAACCGTGGGTGCTGGGAGGACAAAATTCCCTCATGCAAATGGAGGGAGAGGAGCTGATGGATCAGAGCCAGGAAAACTCAAGGCACAGCTGCTGCTGACAGAGAGTTCCAAAACTACCTGGAATTTACACTAAATGCTGTTTTTCCAGCTTCTTGTCTTCTTCAGCTGCACAAAGCAAGGGGATGCACTTCTTTTTAAGGCAGCACTGAAAATATTTCAGCTATTTTCTGCTTTTCCACTTTGCATTTGCCATTTTTGTCTGTGTTTCAAAGCCTGATTTTGGTTTTTATCAGGGAGAGCTGTGAGGTGTCAACAAAGGTTATTGGATCGGCCCTCCTGGCAATGGAAATGGGAGAGAAATGAAATAAAAAAGTGTCATCCTGGCATGACTGACCCCATATGAGCTGAGCTGAGCTCTTTCAGTGGAGATTTTAGGGTTTGCTGCTTTACTGTTTCTCCCAGCTGGAGCCAAGTTTATCCATGGAGAAAATTGGTTATGAAGAGAGAATAGAAAAAAAAATGAAGAGAAAAGGCCACAAGGAGAAAAAACCTGAGCAGTTTCTGATTGAATTCTTGGGGAGGTTGGGACTGAGCCGAGACTTCAACAACGTTGAGATGGGCAATAAAAAAGGGACTCAGGTGAACTTTAATATCTTGCCCAGTCCTGGTAATAAAAATTAAGGGTTTTAGAGAAAAAAGGCTGTGAAACCCTGCCCCATTTTCCTGAGCAAACTGAGCTTAAACTGCAATTTAAGCCCTAGGTGATGTCTTATGGCCTTCCAGGATGGTGTTGCAGTGTTAATTAATTGCCTGAATGTCTGTTTGGGGTGCAATTAGGCATGAACATGCCAATCCTGCTTTGCTCTCACTGTCACCTTGCAAGGTTTGGCCTCATCCTGGGGCACATTCCCAACACCAGGAAGATAAAACCTGAGGTGTTGAAGGAGGTGAATTGTTCCTGTTTTCACTGTTGAGCAAGGAATTTGGGGTTGGAAAGATACTCCCATGGTTAACATGTCCTAATATTAAAAATTAATATTATTACTAATTACCAGCTTGGTTAAAAACCTCTATGTGAGAGCAAAGAGGTCTGTGCCTTGTCTTCCTCATGAATGAATTCATTCATTTGCTTTCCCTGGGCTGCAGAAATGATTTCCTTGATTGTATGATTTCAAGTGTCATGGATTAAGTGGAGTGGGACACTGGGGGAATTGGTGTGGGCAGAGGGCATTTCCTGAGCAGCAATTCCCAGCACAGAATTCCAGACTGGCTCAGGCTGAAGGGAGCCCAGTGGGCACCCGGTGGCACCTCCCTGCTCCAGCAGGAATGAGGCGATCCTACAAATCCTCCATGTTAAATATCCCTGTTCTTATTCCTAAAGTCAGAAACGTGGCCCTAAATGGGGATTTTTTTTTTTTGTCAAAGTTTCCATTCATTTTTTTGGTCAAATTAGAGCAATTCCTCTCCTTTGGCTCTGTCTTTTGTGCCTCAGGAGTGTCAGGAGCACAGAGGAATTGCAGCATTTTCATTTATAAAGCTTTGACCTTAAGGCAGAGATCAGTCAGGAGACTCTGCTTTGCAGCAGTTCATCCTTTCAAATTTGCCTTCCTTAAAAAAAAAAAACAACCTGCACATGACAGACCCACTGGGAATATTGGAATTGGGTAGTAGAAAGTAGCTTTTCACCTGAATATTTTTGTTCAAAGGCATTCACTAATTTCAGTTATTAATCAGTTTCTTAGGGAATCCCAGAATGGTTTGGGAGGAAGGGATGTTAAGGATCACCTCATTCCACCCCTGCCATGGGCAGGGACACCTTCCACACCTTCCCCAATGTCCAGCCTGGCCTTGGGCACTGCCAGGGATCCAGGGGCAGCCACAGCTGCTCTGGGCACCCTGTGCCAGGGCCTGCCCACCCTCCCAGGGAACAATTCCTTCCCAATATCCAACCTAACTTCCATCTCTTTTGGTTTTCACCCTCCTTGATGTGTTTTTGAATGCTGTTTCTCCCAAGATGAGGCAGCTGGGATCCAGAAATGCAGATGTTGCTTTGGAAGCAGTTGGATTTACAGGGCTCCTGGTTGGAGGATGGGGATGTGATGGCTGAGGTGCCACCACCAGCCACACTGGCACATTTACTCTGAAACTTTCTGCTGGAGGGTGCAAACCTTCAGCAGCCATTTCTGTGAGCTGGATAAATCAGCTGGGATCTTCTTGGCAGGGTTTTGGCATCTCCAGCATTTCTGAGGCTGTGTTTCCCAGTGGTTTCCCAGCCCTGGGTCACTGGCACCCTGACTTGACCCTGATTGCTCCCAAAGAGCCACATTGGCTTTCTTGGCTCCCAGATCTTTCCAGCCATGGTTCAGTGGTGGAGCTGGCAGTGCTGGTTGGACTGGATGACCTTTTCCAACCTTGATGTTCCTGGGATTTTCCTCTCAAAGTGTCCTTTTGTCTTTACAGCTCCTTCAAGCACCTCATCGGGGGCCTGGACGATGTCTCCAACAAAGCCTACGAGGATGCAGAAGCAAAAGCAAAGTAAGTGCTCCTTGTGCTCAGCAGAGAACCTCAAACTTGTGTTGGTTGATGGTGCACCACTGGAATTCCCAAAAAACCTTCCTTGTTCTCCACACAATAATACAAAACAGCTCACAAAGGAGAGATTCCTCCTCTGGATGGAGGAGTTTTCCTCCTCGTGTGTCCCTGGTTCTCCCATGGGTGTGGAGATTGATCTCCTCTGGTCAGTGCCCAAAGCCAGGTTGTCCCATGGTTCTCCTCAATCACGATATTTGAGTCCACAGAAGTGGATCTTCCAGAAATCCTCTTGAAATATTGTGAGGTGAGAAACTCCAGGTCTTGGAATTTCACTTGAGGGAATCGTTGTTGAGGGAATTGTTGAAGACGTTTCATTTCTTTAGAGAACTCTGGCCTTTCTCGGATACTTTCCAAAGTCAAACATGTTTTGAGACAAAAGATGGGCAGTGGAATTTGTCATTTGGGGATAAAAACTGGAGCTGCCTTGATGTGAAGCAATATATTCATCTGAAGTCCTCAAGAATATTCAATCCTTTCAGAAGGGAGCTGCAGTTTAAAATATTTACAGTATTTAAAAAAAACCCAAACCAAACCACTTTTCATTTGTTCTTGAGCTACAATTTGATTTTAATCTGTCATCTTTGAGCTCTGATTCTATCCTGATGGTTTAAGTTTTTCAGGAGCATCCTGTTGTTTGTTCTTGAGCTACAATTTGATTTTAATCTGTCATCTTTGAGCTCTGATTCTATCCTGATTATTAAAGTTTTTCAATCCTGTTGTGCTTCAGGAGGTGCTCAATATCACCAAAACATGAATTCAAAGGCAGAAGTTGTTGAAAAGAAAATTCCATTTGCTCTCTACAAAATTTCTTTACTTTTCCTCCCTCCCAGTTATTTTGCTTTCATGGGGATTGCTTTAATAGCACATTAAGGAAGGGGAGAGGTGTTTTTTTCAAAGTCAAATGCTCCGAGTGACTGCCGAAATTGAAGATTCCAATTAAGTTATACATAGAAACTTCTCATTAAACCAGAGGGGTTTGGTGTCTGCTAAAGGTATTGGGCACCTCCATGGAGGGAAAGTGAGAAGCCCCAATTAGTAATTGATTAAAAATAACCCTTGGTTTGTTTCAGGAACTAAGATCCATCTCAAAATTCTCCAGTTCATGAGCAAAACTTGTTAAACCTGCAAAATACCCACAGATTGCTCTTTCCTTATCTTGGAGTGATATTTGAAATACTATATTTAATTAATTTCAAGGCATTAAAAGGGTTGTATTTTAGTTTGGAATAATATTTCCCTGCCCCAGATCAAATGTAAGCTTCCTTCTAAAAAAGACATTCCATTAAAAAGGTGAAATTCCCTAAATTCATTGACCTAATGAAGAAGGTGGGAGATTATCAACTTCCTTTACCATCCCAAAACCAGGAATTCAGGGCATGGAATGCTCCAGACAGATTGTCCCAAGTATCCCAGGCTCATTCCATTCTTATTTTATATGAACTTTTGAATCTTCCTAGTTGGGTGATATTGATTTCCATCGGAGCAGAAGGGAAGAAAACATTGGGAATAAAACTGGGCAATTTTGGGTTGGGTCAGAAATGAGGTCATGGTCACAGAAGGTTTTTGAAGGTGGCACCATAACCTAACAGCAGCCACAACAATGTGCTCTTCCCACATTTTTAAAGCTCTGTTCTTGAGTATTTATTACCCCAGAAATGTTGGGGATGCTGACTGAGGAGATCTTGAGGATACTTTTAGGGAGTTTTAGGATCTGCTGTACAAGCTGGGGGGAAAATGCAATTTGGGACCTCTTTGGAAGAAACTCTTCCTTTTGGGAGCCACTGAGTTTGGACCTTCACATTTTTGAGCTTTTATCTTCTCCAGTCCTTTCCTTCTAATGCCAAGTGTTTCATCCCAGTGGAAGGGCACAGCCCTGCTGGTGGAGGAATTGTTCCCTTAAAGGCTGAACCAATTAATTTGGATAGCAACTTTTTTATGTTCAAAGTCAGGGGCCTGTGCTGGAGCCCTGTCACTGCAGAGCAGGGCTGCCAGTGACACTATGGTCACATCTTGGCACTTGGCCTCGGGCAGGGCAGGAGGGATCAGTGTTTTCTGCCTGGAAAAATATCCAAAAAAGGAATGGTCTTTGGAAAAATAGAGTATTTAGCAGCCAAGTTCCATGTTCCTGTTTGCTGGGCTCCTTGAAAAGCAGCAGAAAGATGGATAGAGAAGGAGGAGGAAGGAAAAATGGCCAAGTTCCTTGGAGAGCAACCCCAGAGGAATTGTGAGCCCTTCCAGAAAGTTTTGGTGTTCTGGAGTTACCTTGCAAGGCAAAATTCCTCAGGGAGAAAAGCCTCCTTGGCAGCAGGTTTAACCTGGATTCCTTTCCAGGCAGCAGTTAATTAGCTCCAGCTAATTGTCCTTCAAGGAGTTATTTTTTCCGAGGGCAGGTTTGTGGTAGGGAAGAACTCGGAGCATTAAACGTGGGCAGGTTTGTGAGGCTTTATGCAAATCCCATGGAAAGGTTTTGCTCCTCTTTCCTTAGCTCACATCTCCTTTTCAGAGCTCATTTCCAGCTGGGGAAAGGCCTTGGGATGGATCCTGTGGATTGAGAGGATCAGATTGACCAAGGGCAGCTTGGGCAGGACTGGGCTGGTGAAGGGTGGAAGGGGTTGGAACAAGATGGGCTTCGAGCTCCCTTCCAACCCAAACCATTCCAGGACTGTAAATACCTACAAAATTAGTGGCAATGGAATTTTTTTCCCATTTCCATGCTGGAACACTTTACTGGAGTCACAGAGCTCAGGGCATTGCTGAGAAGATGTTAGGCAGAAGTTACAGGCTTGGAATATCTTTCCATGTATCCACCTGTCCTCCAGGCCTGGAGGAGCTGAACTATTTATTGAGTTTATTCTTATTTTAGAGGCACTTTGCTGCTTTTGCCCAGCTTGGGGTTGGCAGTTCCCTTTGATGCCCATCCTTTGTGTTCCCTCTTTTAAATCAGCAATCACAGACGTGTCATCTGTGAGGCCATAATTTTAATTGTAGGCTGTCATTTTAATTATAGGGTTACACAGACTAGAATATGAATTATAATATTCTGCTCCTCGGATGTATTCAAATGAGCTAATGAACTAATTAACTAATGAATAGTACAGTTACACCCTGAAAGGGGAAGGAGAGAGGCACATCCAATCTTGTTTTAAACATCCAGGGATGGTGACTCCACCACCTCCCTGGGCAGATGATTCCAGAACTTTATCACTCTTTCAGTAAAAAACTTTTTCCCAACATCCAACCTAAATTTCCCCTGGTGCAGCTTGAGACTGAGTCCTCTCCCTCTGTCAGTTGTTGCCTGGAAAAAGGCCAGGCCGAGCACAGCCCCCAGAACCACTGTCCCAGTGCTCCCATCACATTCCCAGCTGGCTCCCAGTGCCCATCCCCTGTGGCAGCAGGGCTTGGGATCAATCCCCAGCTGAAGCCTGGATTTTGGTGCCTTCCAGGCTCTCTGCAGGTAGAGATTGGGCTTTTCACTTGACTTTTTTCCCATTCCAGCTGTGTTGCAGCCCTGGAATATCTGGATACTCGCAGCCAAACCTGGCTCCTTTTCACAGGACTTGAGGGGACAGGAACCTTTGTGTAGTGCAGGATGCCTTTCCCTGTGCTTGCAGCTCCTGCCCCAGAGCCCTTCATCTCTCTGGAGCTGGGTTTTAATGAAGAGCTTCGTTAACAGCAGGACTCAAAGACCTGACAGCTCTTTTCCAACCTGAATAATTCTATTCAAACCTTTTGTTTTAGTCCCCTTTTCTAGCCCCCTTTTTTAGTCCCTGAGATGTCCCTTTTTTCATCTTACATCTCCTCTCTCACTCCGTTTATTCATGACATCCCAGGAGTTCATTGACTTAGTTTTGCTGCTGAGGGTGGTTGTTAATGTTTTTCCATTTTACACACCAATAGAAATGAAACAGTATAAAAGTATAAAGATGTCCCTTAAGAAAATATATCCAAGGAAAAGAAAGGAAAAGAAATAAAGGGGAAGAGGAGAGAGAGGAGAGGGCAGAGTTAAGGATCCAAAATGGGAGCCACCAGTTAAAGAGGATGATTAGTGAGGCTCTCACCTGGTGCTGGGCTGGAAAACTTTGGCTGAAATAATCCACCAAGGCACAGAATGTCATTTTTCCTGCGAGGGACAACATTTCCTGGCTTTGCAGCATCAGGGAGCTGTGCTGAGGGGCTCCATCCCCCTCTGTGTCCTCTGTTCCCTGAATTAGGGACCATGTGGGAAGCAGCTTTTGCCTCAGCTATCCATGGTGCCAGACAGGGGAGAAATCCCGTGGGATGTGCAAAAAGCTGGCAAAAATCTCCTCAGGGCTATAAAAAGCAGAGGTTGCAGTAATTTCTTTTAAGCTGTGTCAATAATTAAAGCCCTTGTCCTCCCTGGTGAGTGCTGAGAGGAGCAGTACCTGACCATGGACACCTGTTCAGTTTGTGTGAGCTGGGACATTTGCTGTGTGGAAAAATGGAGATTTCAGGTGCCATGATTTGGCCTCTGATATAGAAGAGCTTTTCCTCTTTCTGCTGGGGAGTTTTGCTTTTCCCAGCATTCAGCCTTAAGTAATTTGTCAATTCATCCTGAAGCCACTGGTGGTTTGTATCCAGCTCTGATTGCCCTAATAAATAGGGGAGGGATTAGAAAACCATCTCAGAAATCATTTGAAAATGTGAGAGCCTGGCAAGGTGCAAGTGAAGGCAAATGCTAAATGTGACTTTGTCGTTCGAGGGGGAGTCGCTGTTTGCTTGCAGACTTGAATTATTCACACAGAGACCACACCAGGCAGGCTCGGTGGCTGCTTCCCTCTGGAGAAAGAGCACTGGGAATGCTCTGTCACCCAGCAGGGATACATTAAATTACCTTTGAAACCCGGGTTGGTTTATTTAGGGAATAATCTCTGCTCTCCCCTTGCTCAGCTGACCTTTGGATGGGATAATGGAAGCCTCAGTGGAGGACAGCAGGCTGCTGTTCCAACAGCTGGCTGCATCTGGTTATGGAACCGGGGCTGTCCTCTTTGTTTTATGGAATTAGGGCTGTCCTGAGGAAGGAAAAATGCAGCAGAAGTCATCTTGAGGATAATGAATTGCCCAGGGAGCAGAAATGCAATGTGGGTGCATCCCTGTGCATGGCCATTCCAGCTGCACGTGGTGGGAGCGCTCGATGGTCTGGGCCTTGGGAATATCACCCATTCCTTTGGCATGGGTGTGAATCCTTCTCTCAGGAGCTGCTGGGAATACTCTGCTAATCCCAGGTGCTGGCTTCGTGCTTTAAACAGAAACCTTGGCCAACTTTGCAGGGGGTTGAGGCAAAGGCAGCATTAAAACATCCCTGTGCACCCCTGGCAGTGAAAATTGGTTGTCCAGCACATTTTGGAGCTGTCCTGAGGGCTTGTCTGAACAGCTTGGTAGGGATTACACCACTGGAAGTTGGAACATTTTTGTCATCTGCTGACTTAAATAACAGGGAGGCGCTTGAAAAAACTGTAATATAAATAAAACTCAGCGATTCTGCTGCCACGGGGAGCCACTGATCTTGGAACTGCTGGAAATAGGTGTGGGATCATTTTGCAGCTTTCCCAACGCTGCAGTTCCCTGCTGGGCCAGCTCTCCTGGGTTGTACCTCAGCAGCTCCTACGAGCTCAGAGTTCTCTTTTATACCCAAGAGGTTGTAAGGGAAAGGAGAGAAGGAGATGTAGAGGCGGTGAGAGGTGAAGGTGTGGCAGCCAGGGAAGGTTTGGGAGGAAAAGATTTGGGAAGCACCAGGGCAGGAGGTGGGACAGCATTGTGTCCCTGCTGGCAAAGGTGTTGCCAGATAAAGAAGTTTCTTTCCATTCACCCAAAAAACTTCCCAGGCCAGGATTTGATGGGAGTAGCTCCAAAATTTGGGGATGTTGGTTGTTTAAACTGCAGGGAGAGGGGAAGGAGCAGAGGGTGGAGGTTCCTGTTTCAGAATGAGTGAATATTCATTGTTCTCCCTGCAAACATTAGTGAGTGTGGTACCCAAAAACTGCCCCAGACAGAAACTGTGTCACATTGGAAATGAAATTCAATCACCCAGCTGTGAAATGGAAGAGTTTATTCCCACTATAAGTAAAAAACCCAATGCAGCCTTAACTCCAAAGCTGCTGCTGCTGCTTCCATCCCACCATCAGCTGAGGCATCCAAACAAACCCTATTCCCTCTTCCCTGTTAAAAAACACTTAATCACCTTTCCTGAGGGCTCTAATTGCTTTCCATACACAGCTTCCAGTCTAAATGTAGTCCCCATTCCACTCAGGATTTCTACCCTCATCTTATCCTAACCTGGGGAGCCCTTTCCATGCCCAAAGGGGCTCCAGGAGAGCTGGAGAGGGACTGGGGACAAGGGATGGAGGGACAGGAGCCAGGGAATGGCTTCCCAGTGCCAGAGGGCAGGGCTGGATGGGATATTGGGAAGGAATTGTTCCCTGGGAGGGTGGGCAGGCCCTGGCACAGGGTGCCCAGAGCAGCTGTGGCTGCCCCTGGATCCCTGGCAGTGCCCAAGGCCAGGCTGGACATTGGGGCTTGGAGCAGCCTGGGACAGTGGGAGGTGTCCCTGCCATGGCAGGGGTGGCACTGGATGTTCCTTCATATCCCTCCCATTCTAAACCATTCTGGGAAAGGATTCTAGGATGGGTCTCTGCCTTCCCTGCTCCCAGCTGTGGGACCCACAGGATGTGACTCTCCTGTGTTTAGGATCACCAGGAGGGTGCCAGCCTCCCATTGCCATAACTTACACCATAACACTGAGTAATGGAGGTCTGTTTAAAAAAATAAACCCTGGTGCTTTCAGCACTCTTTATGGATCCTGAGAAACTGCCAGCATGGGATATTAATATTTTTTATTATTATTTTTATTATTATTATGTTTTCCATGTGCTTGTTTGCAGCACTTGGAATCCCAGAATGGTTCAGGTTGGAAGGGGCCTTAAAGCCCATCCAGTTCTGTGGGCAGGGACACCTTCCACTAATCCCAGCTTGCTCCAAGTGCCTCCAGCCTGGCCTTGAACCCTTCCAGGGATGGGGCACATGCAGCTTAGGGCATCCCAAACCCCACACTGGGCAGGGCACTTGGTTTTCCTGGCTGTGCTCTGCTCCACTTACATTGATTTTCCCTGGCTTGAATTTGCTCCATTTTCTCAGTGCCCCACTGAAGGCTCCATGAAATGATTTGAGAAGTGCTGAGCTCTAAATCTTTAAATCATCTGACAAAGAAAAAAAAAAATTAAAGAAAATAAAAAAGGAAAAGCTGTTCTCGCAGTGTAGCTGATCCCATGGCTTCTGAGGAGGCATGACAAGATAAAACCTCAGAAATACAGATAAGATGACTTTGGGAATATGTGAGATAGCTCAGTGCTTGTAAACCTTGAAAGACGAGATCAAAGCATGACCTGGCCCATTATGTTGGACATTAATGTAAAACTACCTGGAGGTTTTTCATGGGCCTATTGTTATTAAATTTCTGATGTGAGTTAAAAGCCCCTCATTTGTGGCTGTAGTTAAAATTCATTTCAGTGATGGCAGTGAGGTGTTCCTGGCTCTGTCTGCTCAGCAAAGCAGCACAGGGAGAGGTGCTCTTGGTTTCCTGTCATTTTCCTGTACAAGACCATCAAATAACATCATTTATTGATCCCAAAGCGAGGGATTGGAGCGAAACCATGAGCTCCAAAGTGTGCAATTGGAATTTGCTCAGCTGTCGATGATCTGAGCCAGCACTGTGCCATACCCCACAATCCCTTCAGAGCTGCAGGTCCTGGTGCTGATCTTAGTCTCGGATTAAATCTCAGACCTGGCTGCATTTCCATCCTCAGCAAGGTGCATTCCTCATGCAGGGATTGTTATTCCCTCATCCCTTTGGAGGCTGCTCCTGTGCAGGAGTGATCTCATCCATCCTGGAGGGCAGCATGGGATTCCCATGGCTTGGAGGAGCCCGAGACGGGAGCAGGGCTGGCAGGAGGCCAGAACAGGGCTGGGACTCTTGGAACCTGGCAGGGAAATCGCCAGGGAGGCCCTGCAGGTGCTGGCTTGGCACCAATTAAAAAGCCACCCATTGGCTGCTTTGAAACATCAGCCATGCCCTGAAATCCCCCCAGTTCCAGCTTCCCAGCCCTTTCCTACACTCAGGGAATGAGGGCCCAGAGTTCAGCTTTGAAAGCTCTTTTACCAACCCCCCAGTCCCAAATCAGCTGTTTCATAATGATGCAGGAGCTGAGTTGTCACATTTTGCATCTGGGTCAGATTCAGACAGGAGAATATTTCAGAGTTGAGCAAGTGCTTAGTGAGGACGTGACCTCCTGCCCGGAAAAACAGCAGATCCAGGAAAAAATGCTGCTCCAGGCTTTCTGCTCCCTGCTGCTCACGCATGCCCTTGCTAAGTATTGAAGCTGACATTTAAAGCAAAAAGGCTTTGCTCTCATATTTTATGGTTGCAGCCTCTGCAAAGGGTAAAGTCCTGCAGGAGTGAGCCTTGCACCAGTCACAGACCACACTCAGCACCTCCCAAAGTCCCCTGAAAATTAAATATCATCAACTTCTGCTTTTCTTCCAACCAGCTAAAACTCTGCTCATTTAAACTTCCTTTGAGTGAGCTTGGGAAATGCACGGGCAAAATGAAGAATATTTCCTCCTGTCTTCTGTTTGTGTTCCAACCTCTCCCTTGTTTCTCAGGCAGGCAGGTTTTTATCAGTACCTCATTACCCAGGACAGCTCCTTGGAAAGGGAAAAACCACTTGGACTTCTCAGGAGAGAAAGGGGAGGTGCAAAGGCTGGGAACAAATAGTGCTGGAGCTTCCCTTTCCTGCTGGGTTGGTGATGGTTGGAGGTGGGAGTCTCTCGAGTGAAGTGTCCTTTGACAGTGAATCTCTTTGCATGGCTTCCAGCATTTTGCAATATTGTTTTAAACACGGCTGGCAGAAAGAAATTCAAATATTTGTTTGACCTGCAGCACTTGCTGTGCCATGAAACAGAGGAGCTGAGCTTGAGAAAGCTGAGCTTAGGGGGCTGGATTGCTCAGAAACTCAGCAGGAGCTGCTCCAGTGAATTCCCCTTCTCAGTCAGTGAGTGTTGGATGGCACAGCCTGGCTTGGAGATGAAAATAATCACACACACCTCAGCTGTTTGAAAGTTTTCCTGATTTTCCCCAAGTTTCAGTGGATGGAATTGCTTAGAAAATGAACATTTCTAGTAGAGGCTGTCATTCCTTCTGCTGCAGGGGCTCAGGAGAGGCTGATCTGTGTCACCCCTTGGGAGAAGGGACAACAGGGACAACATTCCTGGGATATTTGTAAATGGTTATTGCAAGTATCCCTAGAAAGGAAATTATTTAATCTTACTTTATTATGGCCTTCTAAAAACTCTCCTGAGCTTGGCATAGTTTCTAGTCCCAGTAGTATCTCTGTCCCATTTCCAGTGTTCCTGTTGGGAAGAATCCTACTGCCATGTCGGAATCAAATTGATAATTCCAAAATTATAATTTTCAATTAAATTGATAGTTTTCCTAAAGTCCTTAATCTTAAAAAACCCCCTTTCACTGTTAAAAAAATAAAATTATCCAGGATCACTTTCAAGATACATCCAAAAGCTGTATCCAGCCTGCTCTTTCCCCAGAAACCTATTTTTACAGTGCTTTTTACAGAGAACCTCCACATTTGTGCCAATATTCATTTAAAATGATGAAGTCCACCTGAGAAGGTCCTAAATTACTGTGAAGCTCCAGTGTTGAGGGATGAGAATCCAGAGGGACTTAGGGCAATTTGAGTCAGGATCAGACTGTGGATGAGGAGCTGGGGTTTTGTGGCCTCCAAAAATGAATAATCTAGAGAGCAGCTCTGTTTCAAAAAGTGGAATCAACCTCTTCAAACTGGGGTGATTGAGGGAGTCAGGATCAGACTGTGAATGAGGAGAAGGTGTTTTCCTGCCTCCAAAATGGAATAATCCAGAAAGCAGCTCAGTTTCAAAAAGTGGGATCAGCCTCTTCAAACTGGGGTGATTGAGGGAGTCAGGGTCAGACTGTGAATGAGGAGATGGAGTTTTCCTGCCTCTAAAACAGAATAATCCAGAAAACAGCTCCATTTCAAAAAGCAGGATCGACCCCTTCCCAGTGACTCTGGGCATTATCATTTGTGTGCTAGCTCTCTCTTTGATAAGGTGCAGCCTTATCTGGCTCTGCCCTTAGAAAAGCCCAGCACCCGTTAGTGATCTTTATTTGTCTAATAAAACACAACATTTCCAGCTTGGACCTGTTCATTTGGATTTTACACTTCTGCTCTTTACTCTCAGTTTCTATGGGAACCTGGGCTCTTGCAGCAGTGGAGAATAAAGAGATGAGAACTCTTGGAAAACACAACTCCATTTCTACCCTGAATTGCCAGGCACAAACACTCAGAGCCAAATAAACTGGGAAGGGAACAATAAAGGCAGGGGAGTTGATAATCACTGAGTCCCTGCTTGCTGAAACATCTCAGTTATGCTTTTCTGCTTGGAAAATCCAGGTGTGATGCTGAGAAGTTGGGTTTGGGGAGGAGATAACAGGTTGTGGTGCTTGGCTTTATGGCTGTTTAAGTGCAGACTAGGAATTATAGTGAACCCCTCTCTTCTTGGTGCCATTAATTACAGGTGATGAGGTGGAAGCGTGGTTCATGGACAATTCTGTACATGGGAAACACACTCCAGCTCCCCCATCCTTCAGAATCTGCTGCTTCTCTCAGTGGTTAATGCAGATGAGCTGAAATAATGAGCATGGAATAATTGGGAAAATCCCCTTAAGGATATTCCTTGCAGCACCACGATGTGAATTCTGCACCAGGTGCTGGGCTGAGCCTTGGGCTCCATGATTTCACAGGGTTTTTCCAACCTAAATGATTGTGTGTTTGCATTTCCACGTGACGTGGAGGGATGTGGGTCATTGCTCTGAACACAGAGTGTCAGCAAGGTGAAGATGAATTTTACACCTTCCAGCAAGTCTGGGTTTAAAATCCAGCAGATTTGGTAAACTTGGTGAGGATATAAACAACAAAAAGGCTTTTGAAATAGCTGGCCCAGAGCAGCCGTGGCTGCCCCTGGATCCCTAGCAGTGCCCAAGGTTGGACATTGGGGCTTGGAGCAGCCTGGGACAGTGGGAGGTGTCCCTGCCCATGGCAGGGGTGGCACTGGGTGGGCTTTGAGGTCCTTTCCAAACCATTCTGTGATTCTGGGATTTCAACAGTCACTTGCAGAGCCTCTGATGTTGGAGGCTCCAGGAAAAAAGCCTTTTTTCACAGCCCTTGGGCTGAAATTGCCTCATCCTTCCATCCCTGAATCCCGGGCAGGGCTTTGGAGCCCCATCAGCTTTGGAAATACCACAGTTGCTGTCAAAAGGCCTCGTGCAGGCCTTGCAGAGAAAGCCTCAAAACCCACTCTGCTAAAAAATAAACAGAGAACCACATATTTTGTGCATCAATAAGCTAAGACAATTTTGATTTAGTCCTGAGGGATGCAGACAGTCCTAATCCCCACGGAGGGCTTACAAAGGAGCTCTGCCCCCTTGCCTTGCGTGGTGTTAGTCAGGCTGAGGTGCCTGACAGGAAAATCTTCCAGAATTATGTTTGTTCAGCACACAGCTGAGCTCAGGCCTCCCCTGATTCGTTTTCAGGCAAAGGGAAGCTCATTTGAAAGCTCCATGGCTAATTCCAGGAAAGGAAGAAGGCATTAGGGCTCTGCTGGGAGTTTCAGGTGGCAGCAGAGCCATTACTGGAGGGGAAGGGCAGGAAGGTGATCTCTGTCAGAAACCACATGTTTGGCTGTGCAGTTCAACCCCAGCACTCATTATTTACCCCTTGGTCAAGGGTTGTTTTATTGCATTAAAAAAGGAATGTTTGTGGGCCTCTCCATCCTCTCAGTGAGCAGCAGATGGAGTTCGGGTGTTTACTGAAGGTGCTGAAAGATGGAGGAGTAAAACCTGCTCATAAAGGGAGAGATGATCCCCTCTGAAAACAGAAATGGGCTTTTGGAAAGGTTTTGTGTGAGGTGATACTGGAGGAGTGAAGGCCTTTGGAAAGAGTCTCTCCCCATCTTTCTTGGGGAATCCCTTCAGGCTCTGGAAGGCCACAGTGAGGTCACCCCAGAGCTTCTCCAGGCTGAACAATCGCAGCCTTTCCTCCCAGCAAAGCTGCTCCATCCCTCTGATCATCCTGGAGCCTGCTCTGGGCTCTCTCCAGCAGCTCAAATCCTTGCTGTGATCTGGGTGTTGTCTGGGATGCTCCCACAAAGGGTTCATCCCCTTCTGTTGGAAAAGCACAAGGAGGGTGGGTTTGGTGTGAGGTGTTCTGCTCCTCCCTGTAACACCTTTCCAGGAGCTCCTGCAAACCCTCCAGAGGCTGCCAGAGTATTCCAGGGAATATCACCACGGGCTTGCTCTGCTTCTCCACGTGCTTCCTGTCCTCCTGAGGAGAAAAACGGGCCTTTGAGCTGATCCCAGAGATCCCCCAGGTGATCCATCCCAGGGTAAACCTCCAGTGGATCTTCATTTTCCACATCAGGAAATGGATCTGAGGAGACTAAGAGAATTCACCAGAATTCATGAAAAACCATCTTGCTCTCCCCCATTTTCAGGGAATGGCTGGCAGGGAAAGAGGCCGAGTGGGAAGAGCTTCACCTGCAGAATGATTTCCCCTGTAAGGAGCTAACACGGGGTCATTATGGCACAGAATTAGGCTGTAAAAGTCAGGTACTGAAATGTGCAGGAGAGTTCCTAGAGCAGGGCATGTTCAGTGTTATCCCAGATATTAAACATTCACATAGTCCAAAAAAACCCTGGATTTTAGTGAAATAATGTCTCCCTTTACTAGATACATCTTGAAAATGCTGAATTGTGGGCGATTTTCAGGCTGGAGCGTGCTCAGCCGTGACTCCTGTGGTGCTGTAGTTTGTTTAAAGCCAGGCTGTTTTCCTGCTCCTTCTCTGGTGATCCCTGACATTCCTCCCTTCTTCCTGCCCATCAGCACGGAGCTGATGCTTCCCTGGGGCTGTCTTAGGGGGAATCATCATCCCAGAGCCTGCTTTTGGCATTGGAACTTTGGGTTATGTTTTTCTATCTCATTTTCATTTCATCTCTATTGGAAAAGTACTGAGGTGTTTCTGCCAGGCCCTTCCCAAGGTCCTTTTGCAGCTCTTCTTGGCTCACTTTGTTTCATTTCTGCTGCTCTGAGTGGCTGAATGTCCACAGAAAACCTCCTAGGTACCTTTATCCATCCAAATTTTGACTCCATCAAGCAGCATCAGCCTCAGCAGAGCACCCTCAGGGTCACAGGTGGTGTCCCTCTGCTCTCCAGAGCAGCTCTTTCTCCATGAGAAGACCTTTCCTGGCAGCTTCGTGTCTTTAATGGTCTTTGCTGGGGAACATTCTGAGAGAGCTTTTGGAAACCACATAAATTCTGCTGAGCAGATCAACCTTTAGTGTGACCCCTTCAGGAACCTCAGTATGTCCTTTATGGGAGACAGTAAATCAATTTTATTCTGCTCTTGATGAGTTTTCACTTGTAAAGATACAAACGATACAAGCCAGAGGTCCCCAGGTCAGCTCTGAGAGACTGTCACAGACTCACGGAGTCACTGAGGCTGGAAAAGGCCTCCAGGATCATCCAGTGCCAGCTGTGCCCAGTACCCACCTTGTCCCCAGCCCAGAGCACTCAGTGCCACCTCCAGGCCTCCCTGGGACACCTCCAGGCATGCCCACTCCAACCCTCCCTGGGCAGCCCCTGCCAAGGCCTGAGCAGCCTTTCCATGGAGAAATTCCTGCTGCTGGCCAAGCTGAGCCTCCCCTGGCCCAGCCTGAGGCCGTTTCCCCTTGTCCTGTCCCTGTTCCCTGCCAGCAGAGCCCGACCCCCCCCGGCTGCCCCCTCCTGTCAGGAGTTGTGCAGAGCCACAAGGTCCCCCCTGAGCCTCCTTTTCTCCAGGCTGAGCTCCTTTCCCAGCTCCCTCAGCCTCTCCTGGGGCTCCAGCCCTTCCCCAGCTCCGTTCCCTGCCCTGGACACGCTCCAGCCCCTCCAGGGCTCTCTGGCCGGGAGGGCCCAGAGCTGGACACAGCCCTCGAGGTCCCTCAGCAGGGCCAGCACAGGGGATGGGCCCTGCCCTGGGCCTGTGGCCACCCCATGGCTGGCACAGCCCGGGGGCCATTGGCCTCGTGCCCCCCTGGGCAGCCCTGGGCTCCTGCCCAGCTGCTGGCACAGCACCCCCAGGGCCTTTCCCGACAGGTCCTTTCCAGCCCCTCTGCCCCAGCCTGGAGCTGCAGGGCTTGGGCTGAGCCCAGGGCAGGACCCGGCTCTGGGCCTTGCTGGAGCTCAGCCCATGGATCCAGCCTGTGCTGATCCCTGTGCAGAGCTTCCTGCCCTCCAGCACATCCACACTCCTGCCCAGAAATACTTAAACAAGTTTTGTTGCCTCCTGAGGAAGCAGTGAAGGTGTAATTCTGCTGCTCTCTGCAAATGTTGAGAATTCCAGTACACCCATGCTACCTACAGAAAAGTTATGTCAGGGAATTAGGGTGCCCTGGAGAGCCACAGGTGGTGCAGGGAGGCAGAGGGGAACTGGTGTTGGAGCCTGAATGAAGAGATGGGACTATCGAGGCTATTAAATGATTTATTACTTAAAAATAAATCAGATAAGGCATCAGTCTCGGAGGTCGTGGATTTAGAGTAGTAAGTTGTCCATACCTTAGGAGATAGTCCCGAGTTTCTAAGGTCCATGGCAATATATAACTTTCTGGTCCAAGGGGCAGCTAGCACTGAGTTTTGTTTTGACCTTATAACCTTTAGTATTTTCTACTGCATTGTGTGTGTCCTTCATCCAACAGCTTGGTACCTCATGTACACACAAATGCTTCTGTTACAACATCTAAACTCTTAACTTAAACTATAAAATCACATTACTGCACTGAAGAATCCTCCACCACATCACCCCAATACAGTTTCTTACTTACTTAAAGCATATTTTTACCTATCATTATAGGAACATAGGTTTATAATTTCTCTGTTTAATGTCTGTGTCATTAAACCTTTATATTATACCTTTATCATTACACCAACCCCAGCTCTTTCCAAGGCTGTAAATCAAACCCATTAGTGCCTGTGGAAGTTTCTACTTTTGTGTTTCCCACACACTGGGAGGGAGGCATTGCTGTGGGGACAAACTGGGAATGCTGCAGGTGTTTGATGAAAATAAAAACGATGCTTTGAGGAAACAGAGCTGCTCCATAAAAGCAGGACAGGAACCCAAAGGAGCACGGGGATGTCCCCAAAGGCCAGGCCTTCCCAGAGCTGTCTGAGGGTGTGTGGCAATGAGCTGAAGGATCCTCTCTGGATACGTGGGATATTCCTGCCCTCCAGTGGAAGCCTGGGAAAGTGCTGGATAAGGGATGGAACCTCCGAAGGATGCTAAGAAGCCCTCAGGAAGCTCCTTGCTCCTGCCGTTCTGTGCCAGAGCCCTCGGTGCCCTCTGCGTTTCCCACCCCAGACCTGCTGCTGTGCCTGTGTCCCATGGAATTTTCCGGAGCTCAGCACTGATCCAAGGGGATGATGTGTGAGAGTCCAGTGCTGGGAACGTGGCTTTGGGGTTTTGGGGGAGCACTCACCTGTGCAAGTTCAGCTCCTGGGATGGCACAAGCCCTTCTCCAGAACGAGCTGAGTGCGTGGGAGGTGCTGTAGGAAATACTGTGCTCCACCAGGGAGGATGCTGAACTGCTGGGATGTGCAGGGTTTGCTGCCTGGATTCCCCAAATGAGCCAGCTTGCATCCCTCTCCCAGCCAAGGAGTTCACTGAGGTAACAAACCCTGGGAATTCAGGTGCTTTGTTTGGCTTCTTGTTTTTCTAATCCCTTCCCCATTAGCACAGGATAATATTCCAGTGTTTTCAGAGCACTTGGGAGTTTCTCCTGCGGTGAATTCCGGCGCAGCAGTGAGAACTCTGCTTTTCCCTGGCTGCCATGTGTTAAATAAATAATTGCCTGATAAGAACTTCCTTTTATCTGGTCAGGACAAGCTGTAAGATGGAGCAGCTCCTGTCTCACCATGTCAGACACGAACAGCTTCCAGGGCAGCCTGGCAAACACAGCTCTGGGCTTTGGTGCTTTCAGACACTGCACGGAGGGGCCCTGAGTTTCCCAGTTTGTCCCAGCTCTGTGCAGATCTGTTGGGAGGGCCTCAGTGCATCCAGCTGGGTCCTGTCTCTGCCCGTGCCCTCCAGCAGGTGGCTGGAAGGGGGAAAAGAGCCAAGAGGTGATTATTGATTTATTGATTTATCGATTGGGAGCCTCCGGTCTCCAACGATTTGGGACTGGGGCGTTTCCTGCTGTGGATAGAGTTGAGCATTCCTTGGTGGGTTTCTCCTCCTGAATCTGCACAGCTGCTTCCCATGGCACACCATGACCTTTTCAACTTGGATCTTCCCCAGAATCCCATCGAGATCCATGCTCCTCGCTGTAGGAGGAGCACTTCCTCACTTCCCAGTCCCTTTTCCAACCTTACTCCTTATCTTTTGAGGTGAGGGCAGTGCAGGTGAATGAATGACCATCACCACCTGCTTATGCAGGACTTTTTTCCCCCTCACTGCATTCCTACAGGATTTCCAGTGTAGGTATTACCTTCTCCCTCGGTGTCTTTAATTCCTTGTGCAGTTTTTCACCTCGGGCTTCTGTTTGCTGGTTTTGATGATTTCATATCCTTGCCCGGTGCTGTCATTTTACTTCTTCTCCCTGTTTTTCCAGTTCATCCCCAAAGATGTTGAGCAGGAAGGGTTTGAGCACTGCTGGCCTCCCCCCATTAGCAAAACGAGCGGTGCATTCCCTATGTTGCACTTCTTTTGTTTTGATCAATGCACAGACCTTCCTTCTTGTATCACTTCTGTAAAGAGCCTTTCAAACCTTGTCAGATGCCTTTAGGAAATCCAGGCCAACTGCATCCAGCAGATGTCTCCTCCCCATGTGCCTGGGGACTCCTTCAAAGAGCTCCAGTAGGCTCGGGAAGCGCCTTGGCTCTTCCCCAAAGAACTCAGATTTATCCATGTGTCAAGTGCTTCTGTTAGGACAGATGTTGGGTTTAGGGAACTACAGGGCTCTGGATCCCATCAAAAAGCCACTTCCATCCTCGAGGTCATACAGAAGTGCTGGGGGAGGCCCATCTGGTCCCTTGGTCGATGTAGGTCCCCTCCTGACACTTCAGTGGGGTTCCCCTGGAGCTTCCCTGGGAAGGAAGATGTTCTGGGAGGGTCTCCCCAAGACCTTCCACGTTGAGCCCAGGGGTAAAAAGGGCACTAAGCTTCCCTCTCTTGGCTTTGTTCTCCTCGGTGGGCTCTTTCCAGAGGGTCTCCATAGGGTCTCTACAGCCCACGGTCAGGCTTGTGCTGCTGCTGTGGTCAGGAAGGTTTTATTATTTGGTTTGAACCTTTTGAACTTGTTATTTGCATTTTTTTTTTCTGTCTTATGGTGTTTTTTTCTTTCAACTGGACCAGATTTGGTTCTTTTTTCTTTCCTCTTTCTTCATTTGTTTGAAACTACCTCATATTTGAAGGGTGCTATTGCTTTTAATGTTCTGGCTCGTGCTGCCACTCAGCAGCTCCAAATTCCTGCTGGCCTCTCCTAGATCCATCCTGAGTGTGTTTGCTCTGTCCAGAGCCCCACGTGCCACTGCTGAGATTTCATTCTCCTCATCAGCTCTTTCAGCTGCTCTGTGAATTCCCTTTTGTGACTTTTGAAGTGGTGCTTTTCCATGGCACCTCTCTCTGGCAGTGGTAGATCTCAGCACATCATGGTTTTTCTCTTACAAGGAGGTTCTCCCAAAGGTAGGACTTTGAATTGGGCCTGGCTTATCTTTTCTGATGTGTTGTGTGGCTGTGGCTGTCCCTGGATCCCTGGCAGTGCCCAAGGCCAGGTTGGACATTGGGGCTTGGAGCAGCCTGGCACAGTGGAAGGTGTCCCTGCCCATGGCAGGGGTGGGATGGGATGGGCTTTGAGGTCCCTTCCAACCCAAACCATTCTGTGATTCCATGAAATGCCCCTCAGCACCCCTTGGAGAAGGAACACAAGTTCTCTCAGGGTCCAAGAGGTCTCTGCCTCTTAGAAGCTGCCAGGCTGGAAACCAGCTCACAAAAGACTTTTTCCCAGAGGATTTGGGTCACTGGAAAGAAGAACTGAGGGCAAAATGCCAACAGAGTTGTCTGAAACCCCTCAGGACCTGAACAAATGCACAATAAGCAGTGAACACAGCGAGTTGGACAAATAAATGTGTCTGACATCATCAGTCTATTGATCTGTTCCCCACATTCCTTAAAAAACTGAAGAGGAGAAAGCTGCAACCGAATCCTTTGAACGTGAGCATCGCCGTTGCCATGGGGACCTTTCCCCGTGCAGGTCCTGCCTGGAGGCTGGAGCCAAAGGGGCTCTTTGGTGCCAGCGTGCTCAGCTGAGCCCCTTTGGGGCTGCTGGGATCTAATGAGCTCTTTGCAATTAGCTGGGGAGGTCTTGGGGAGCAGAACTGTGATTGGAGCCATTTCAAGCTGTAGTTAGGCCGAGCTTTCCTTGAGAACATGTCTGGCTTTCCAAGGGTGGAACACAGCTCTTCCCTTGATGCCTCAAATGGCTCCCTGGAAACAGAGAGCAGGCAGGAATAAAGGAATAAAGGAAGGATTGATTGGAAAGGCCTTCAGAGGTACACTCTGGGCTCCAGAGGCTCCTGCCTCAGTGCATCCCAACATGGACAAGGACAGCTCCCGAGTTCTTCCCACTTGGATCTCAGCATCAATTCCCCAAGCAGGAGCCAGGCAAGGATGGAATTTGCCCAAGCTTGCCCCCCTGTCCCCAAGATTGTGGTTTGCAGTTGTTGGGCCTCGGAGGGTCTGGGTGTCCTTGGAGAGCTGGAGAGGCTTTGTTGTGTGTGTGTGAGCATGAGAGAACAGCACTGAACGAGCTCCAGGGAACTGCAGAGTGACACTGGGCAGGGCAGGGCTGGGAACAGAGAAAAGTTCAAACCTCAAACCCAACAACTTTCCTTAAAATACCTTTGGAGGTGTTCAATCCTTGGAAACCAGTTTGGTAGCAGGGATTTATTGCCCTTGCAGAGTTCATTTGGAATTTTAATGCAAAATTTTTGTTTTCAAGAGTATTCACATGGGATTTCCTGGGTGTTTTCCAAAGGAAAAAATCCCCAAGGAGTCTGTAGGTATTGCCTCTGAAGTCAGTCAGAAAAGCAAAAGGAAAAACCCTTGATGACTTATTTTCCAAGGAGATTTTATTGTCTACAGATCTAAACTGTTGAATCCAGAGCTAATGAGGAGAAAGGAGGGAATTCAGGGAATTGTCTCCTTCCTGACCAAAATACTCTTTTTTTTTTTTCCCCTCTAAATTATTCAAGGGCATTAAAGATCACCATGAGAAGTTTCTTTTTCACTGGCTTTGTGTCAGCTATCCCCAAAATGCAGCAGCTCAGTCTGCGGGTTTCCACCCTAGTTTGCCCCAGGAATCCATGATTTGAATATGAATTATTTGGTGGTTGATAAATAACATTTTATTGCTCTTCCATTTTATATCAGATGTTCTTTTCATTGCAGTGAAATGAAGTTGTCAGGGTCCGAGTGCAGTGCTTGAGGTGCCCTGAGAGGTCTTCTGCTCTTCCTTGGGATTTTGTTCAGCCTGGAATTCCAGGCTGGGCTGGGCCATGATAGAATGTGATATGAGGCATTTCTTTGGTGTCTAGCTAAAATCATCATGAGTTAAAACAAGAGAGCAGGGAAAAGAGAGGGGAAAGAGAAGGAACAACCCCCGTCCTTAAGCAATATCCCTTAACAGTGCACAGAACAGGAAACTCCACCAGAGGAAGGAATACTCCACATCCTCCCTCCTCCCCTTTTAATTAAAATGGATTCAGATCTGGGGTTTGTAATCAGACTGTTCTGTAGGGTGTCTTGTTTGAACTATTTCAGGACATTTTGGCATGAGGAATATTACAAATGCTGTTTACCCTGAGCTGAGTCCAGAGCTTCCCAGAGAAGGAGGTGGGAGAGTCCTGTGGGAAGTGTGGGGCTGTTCCTTTAGGAGTTCAAGGAGGAACACATGCATCTGGAAAACCAAAACACATTTCCATGGTGGCCTCCCATGACTTCCAGAGAAAATCAGGGAGTGTGTTCCCTAAAAACCCTCCCTGTGCTCTGTTGAGGGGGGAACCTCTATTTCTAGGGCCCTCCACAAAACAGAGTCCCTTGATTCATCATCAGAAATCAGAAGGCTTTATTTATAGAATTGATAATTAGATTAGATATTATTAAGAAAGGAAGATAGAAAGAAGGAGAGAGATCCCTTCAGCCTGCTCGGCTGCTGGAATCCTTTGTGTCTGTGTGAACAGACAGTCCCAGAGTGTACACAACACAAACTATGAAAACAAATCCCAAAACAGAAATTTTCTCGTTGGCCAAGGAGATAACATTGAAAACAACCTGGGATATTTACATTTATCTCAACCTGAGAACAACTGTGATGAATTCAGTGCTGTGAGAATCAGTGAGGCATAAGAATGCCTAAAGAAATCTTCTCAGGGTTAGCAACTTGGAGCACTTGGGTTCACATCTGTACAGAGTTGCCATCAGCTGGCATTTTCTATCCCCATGTGTTTGGCTCTCCCACCAAAATCGTGGCTTTTTCCTGGCAGGTCAGCATTGTGTGGGTGTGGAATGGACAACTCCACAATGTGGGCGCTGGAACTGGGGGGTGAGGGGTTGGGATTTTGGGAGCTCAGAGCCCTGGGGGCTGCTGTGAGCTTTAAAGGGAGCAACACACTTCCCTGTGTTACAAGAGGAGAGGTCCCACAGAGAGAGATATTCCCCCACAGGAATATCTGGGGAAAAGGGTGAGATTTGCATTTGAAGGGGTTTTCTCCCACATGAGGTTCCACTGAGCCTAGCAGCACAAGGTGTTTGATCTGTTGGCCCATTTAGGGCTTCAACAAAACTCACTTGAAAACAAATCCCGACTTTTGAAAGAGCCTGGATGAGGAGAAGCACTTTCTGAGCTGCTTTGGCTGAGCCTGAGTGTGTTCAGTTACGATTCTGGATGAGATCCGTACAACATCCACGTCTTCAAAGCCCCAGAATTCCAAAAAAATCTCCTTGTTTAACCACTGAACCAATCTGGGATGAGCTCAGCTTGCTGCAACAGCACAAGATCATGTTTGTGGTGCCGAGCTCTCACTGAAAAGGGATTTGCTTTTAGAAATGGAGGGGACAAATGAACCTGTGAGGTTTTTAATTTCAGATCTCCCTCCCCTTCCAGAGGAAGTTAGAGATGCCATGGCTTTAATGTCTGGTTTAGCTGCCCCTCAAAGCTCCATTTCTGTAAGAAAATCTGTAGCAGGGGCTGTGCAATTTTCTCCTGATTTGAAAGGCTGCGAGTTCAGGGGCTGAGGCACCCAAGAGAAATTCCCAGCCCTGAAAAATGTGGCCTTGAAATGAAATCCACCCTTTCTTTTCCATGCAATGGTCCCTGCAGCTGCAGCTTCAAACCCAGCAGTGCCATCAGCACATGGCTTTTAAAAATTCCAAGGAGAAGGCTCCTGGTTTGGGCTTTTGAAGGTGTCAGGTGTGGAAGGCAGTGGGAGAAGCGGCTAAATCAGGAGTTCAAGCCACCTCAGGAGGATGGTGTTATCAATGGATGATGTAAACAGGCCTCTGGCAGCAGGCAGTGGCTGTGTTGAGGTGGCCAGCACCCCAAAATCCACTCTGATTTGCAAGTTCTTTAATAATGGCTGACTCAGTCTATTATTAAATAGATTATTTATTAATAGACACAAAACTAACAGACATAAGACTTAAACAGACTATTACTACACGGGGACAAGACAAAAAGGGCAATACTAGTGCATACCCACAGAGTTAAAGGTACCATGAAATTACAGCTAGCTGAGAGATAGTGAAACTTAGGATCCAATGTTTCTTACCACCAATTTCTGAAGGGGGTAGGCATCGAAATCCTCTCTCTCAATCCCCAGGGAATTAACTTAAATATTGTGTCCAGCCCCAAGGAGAAATCTCCTCACAGTCCTCGAGGAGGGTGTGAGAGACTCCTGCTCTGTGATAGCTTGTGTGGGCTTTTATAGCCATAAAAACCATGTCTCTTGGTCCCCTATGTTTATTTTCCTTTATCTCTTCCCACACCTGTCCTCATACCAAGATGTGTACTGGGCCTTCACCCCAGGCTCTCAGGAGCCTGGAGGTGACTTCCTGCAGGGCTCTCTGGTTCCTGCAGGGCTCTCTGGTTCCTGCTGGGCTCTCTGGTTCTTTCAGGGCTCTCTGGTTCCTGCAGGGCTCTCTGGTTCCTGCAGGGCTCTCTGGCTCCATAAGGAGAGGACTTTTAGTGGGCACAGAAATAACGTTTAGTTTTGGGAAGTATTTCCCCTCCCCACCGCACCTGTGGATCTCAGGCTCATTTCACCTGTGTCTCCTTGCAGGCTGGCTCTGCTCATCACCATCCCGGTGCTGCAGCTCCTCTTTTCCCAGTCTTTGCAGAGATTCCCAATTTCCTTCTCCAGAAATGCATCTCCTCAGTGATGGGTGAGGACCAGGCTGACCAAAAAATCAAATAAAAGGCTGCTTTTTAAACAAAGCCAGTGTCTGTCAGTGGGGAAGGCTCCCAGATTTGGGGTTTATCCCCCCAAACTGGTGGCATTTGCTCAATCAGGGTGCTTGGTTCCCATTTGGTTGCAATTCCTGGCTGGCTGGCAGCCTGCAGGTGGAGAGGAGCCAAGCTTTCTCTGGAGATGACAGTTTGCTAACAGATGTCTGATGTTTCCCAACACGGTTAGGATGGGAATCAGGAGCTACTTCAGCAGAGCTGAGCAGTTGGGTAATTGCAAACCTTTGCTCCTCACATTTTCTCGTTGATCAGCTGCCTGGGTAACACGATTATTTCAAATTTTGTTGTTGTTGTTTGTAGTTCTAGGAGGCAAAGCTTGAAATATCTCTCAGAGTAATCATGGTCCTAGGAGGCAGTGGCTCATTTAAATGGAGGGAAACCTCCAGCAGTGCAAGGAGGCACAGGATTTCCTCACCCCTTGGGCACAGCATTGCCCAAACACTTGGGCTGTGCCTCCTGTGCTGCCATGTCAAAGGATTGGGATTTTGGAAGATGGAATCTCCTCCTGAGCCCCCTGATTGCTCTGGTGTCTTGTACATGGTGCCTGTCCCTGCCAGCAGGGAGGGCTGAGGCCAGGCAGCTCCTCAGGAACAGGGGGTTTATTTGGAGGCAGGGAAATGAGTGGAGTTCCCAAGCCCCAACTCTTCCAGAGGAGATCTCAGGAGGTTTCTGCCATTCAGATTTGCAGGAAACCTTGGAGAAGAGCTTGGAGGCTCTGCAGGATGCTCCTGCCTAACTCAGGCCTGAACCTCTCCCATGCTGCTCTGTGAGGTGCCACCCTGCCATCAGCTGCAGGAGCAGGCCTGGCTCCCAGTGGGCAGGGGAAGGTGGGCTTGGGATCCCTGAGTCCTCTGAGGCACACATGGTGAGAAAAGTCCCTTTTTGGTGAGGTAGGGTGTTAAAACAGGGTCCCAGTGCAACAGCCACTCCAGAGGGCAAGCTCCACTCACAGGAGAAGGAGGCAGCAGAAGGTAGGAGTCTGCAATGGCAATGAGTCCCCTCCACCACGAGGGTGGCCTCTCTCTCCTCCAGATGCCAGGAGAACAAGAGAGCCAGGGCTCTACCCAGCTCCCTTTCTGCCAGTTCAAATCTCCTGGCACCTCTGACCCAGACAAAAAAAGGGCAGCTAACTGGACTCCTCCCCCTGTGGCCAGGTCTTTTATCTCTCTTCAGCACCCAGCAATTTGTTCCTTACCAACAAAGTATGGGGAAAATTCTTTAAGAGAAAAAGAAAAGCGGGGAGCTCCTTAAACCCCAACAATTTTAAAATCTCTTTATCGAAGAACGGACTTTTCACTGCTTTTGGATCACACATTCCCTGTACCTTTTCTTCTTGTGCACTTCCAGCTATGATTTTCCAGGCATTTTGACCTGGGGTCAGCAGCCCAATTACCAAAATATTCATGGAAAGGCTCTTTCTTAATTGCAGCTAATTCAGCTGGAGACAAACAAGCCCAGAAATGCCAGTGCAGGAAGTTCAGGCCTCGTGTCCTCACAGCTCCAGAGTGGCACTGACCATGCCTGTGATGCCACTTGTGCCTCCAAGGTGTCCTCTCAGCACACCTCTCACCAGTTAATTCAGGAATTTGAACTCTTTGCTCATGCTGCAAAACCTTTGGGAGCTCCCATTCAGGGAGCAGCACGCTCAGCTTCAGGAATTTGGAAGGAATTCTAAACTTCATGATGAGGATCACACCCCTGATTTCTGATTCATCTTGGGAATATTTGTATTTTCACCTTTTTACTGGAGGTATTTATCCTCCAGCTTAGCAGGTTTAAAATGCAGGACGACTTAATTTATAGGAGTTTGGTGTTTAAGTGGACTTGGGTTTTTGTAGCTGGGAATAAAAACAGAATTCCAGTGTGGCTGTTGGTGGGAAGGGCTTGTTTGCCTGATTTTACCTGTGGTTTGGTTTCACTACATATTTTTGGCATTTCTTTCGGGGTCTGGAAGACTTGTTGCAGTGTATTTAGAAAAAATACATCCAATGTGTCCCATCTGCTTTGCTGCACTTGTATGTGCTCACTCCATCCAAGGAATCTGGCAGAAGGAATCAGCCAAGGGATTTCCAAAAGTGATCCCAAGAATGCAGCAAGTCTTTTTCTTTAAGCAGAATAATCCAGCTTTTTAACATGTGCCCATGCAAAGAAGATTCCAGCTTCCTGAGGCTGAAATCAGATGGTCTGGAAGGTCCCTTCCAACCCAAACCATCGTGGACTCTGACCCTGCAATTTTCCATCTGTTTGTGTGTTGACAAGGAATTTTCCAGGCTGGGATTTCACCTTCCTGGCAGTTAGAAATCATTAAAGGTATTGAGCTGCTCTGAACATTCCTCATGAAGTGAGAGGCGCTCACTGCTCTGTCAGCCCTGAAATGATGGCGCTGCTGTGCTGTGAAAGGAGACATTTCAATCCTTGTTTTTAGTGCCAGCTCAGCGTTCAGCACCTCGTGATGAGCACGGAGGGATCAATGAACAGCTGTGGCAGACAAGGTTAGCCCAAGCTCCCAGCAGGCTGATTGGGTTCCAAAGTCAGATGCAGCAGGAGCAAGGTCACCCCCGGGATCTGGTGACAGCATAAAAAATAAAGCAGAGCTGAAGGCTTTTGTTGACAGCACCCCCTGAGAGAGAATTGTGCTTTATTGCCTCAGATTTGGGGCTTCATGATGTGACCTCTTACACTGCCAGACTCCTACTTGGAGTTCTCCCTTTTCAGAGTTTTGCTCTTTCTCCCCCACTGAGGTTTTAAATAGACCAGAGGAAGTGCTTTGAAGAGAACCTGCCAGTAAATGAGTCCATGCTGTTAATGGAATGATCAGGGTGGGAATGTCCCCAAGCTGGCCAGGTGGGTATGGGGGTGGGATGGAGGCTCCTCTTCCCACTGCTGTCACCCCACACGAGTGAAGCCCCCAGTGATTCTTTTCTATCTGTTAATTGCAAGCTCTTCCAGCTAAAATGAAGCCCTGCACACTGAGCCAGCTGCCCCTGCACCCTCCAGGCCTCCTTCCATAATGCAGCCAGCTCTTTATTCCCATAAAGCCACCAGCAGCCAAAGGTTGGACACGTGTGGGGCCTCTCCGGCAGCCCAGTGTCACATTTTATGGAGGGGGTGGATCCAGCTCATCCATTTCCCCTCCAAGCCTTTCTAAAAATACCCTAAACCTTAACAAGGAGCTATTTTGGAGGGATCATGGTCATGGATAGGCATGGGAAGCTGATCCTGGCGGGCTTGCCTGGGTTGGATTTGCGTGCTCCTTCCTCAGGGGCTTGGTGTTGTGGGACGGTTGGACATGGGATGAACGGAGAGCATTGGGGTTTTAGGGCTTCCTGGCTTGGGATGTCTGCTCTGAGTGAGTTTATAGGAGGAGAACAAGCGAAGATATCCTTATGGGAATGTTGATCTGTGACTGAAGTGATTCATTTTGGGCATTTGCAGCTTATCAGATCTGATTTCATCAAACCTGGCTGGGATTTCTCTCCGGGGACCTTTAGTGATCCTGCCACTTCCAATAAACATTTATAGAAACTGCTGCCAGCCTGTGGATAAGAGAAACTCCTGGGAGAGACTTTTATCTTCCAAAAATCCTTAAAGACACCAAAATATTTTTAAAAAATGGATAGAAAATGCCCAGCTGCAGCCTTGGGAGCTGGCGTGCAGTGCCAAGCCTCGGCTTTGCACCCTCAGTAGGGATGTTTGCTATTCCCCCCTTGGAAAACCGGGGCCGTGCTGGGATTGGGAGCAGCAGAATGCTGAGCTAAAAGCTGATTTTGAGGCTGAGATGGAAGTGCAGCAGGTAAAGGCCGTGGCAGGCCCCCGTGGCTCGGGGGCGGCGGCGCTCAGCGCTCAGGTTTGCACCTCTAAGAGATTTCCATTTTTTCGCCTCAAAACCCCCAGATACGAAGCCGAAGCTGCCTTCTTTGCCAACCTGAAACTGTCGGATTTCAACATCATCGACACCCTGGGAGTCGGAGGGTTCGGGAGAGTGGAGCTGGTAGGTGACCTCTTCTTCTTTGTGGGGCATCCTAAAACGAGTGCCGTTGTTAAAGGGCTCATTTTCTGTGTTGTTGCACCCCAGTAAGCCCCAGAAAAATGATCTGATGGGATTAGATAGCGAAGGAAGCTGATTTACCTTTCCTGAGATGTAAAAAAAAGCACCAGTAAATGCTTTGCAAGGATTTATGCCCTGGGCTGAGAGAGAAGCACACATCTCCTCTCTCTTAAGTGGTTTATGGCATGGATTTATGGCCTTTTGAAAACAACTTGGGGAATTGGGCGAGTGCTGGGATTGGAGGAGCAACCTAAAATCTTATTTAACCAAATCCAGAGTGACAGTAGAAAGCCTCTCCTACACATTTTTTATTCAGGTCTAGAATAGTGGTGGTTCCACTTCGAAGCTGAACATTCAGCTCCTGACCCATGACAATACATCCCAAACAGGGAGGGGTTTTTTGTGCAGAACTGTCGAGAAAAGACAAAATCTGAACCTGCTTTTTTTGCTCTGCTCGACTTTGGAGCTCTGTGGTCTCCTTTAAAGCAGAGCCTGTGTGGGAGGTGAACCCTTTGTAGCACCATGGCAACACAAAAACTTGGGAGTAGGGAGGGGGAGTTGGGTTACACCACGGAGGAGCTCCGGACACCAGACCCTGGTGTGAACTATGTTAGGAACTCCTGCAAGCCCAGGCACAACGGGAGCAGAGTCACTGCTGCCACCACAAAACCTTAGGGAAGCCTCCACTCCGTAGCCCCATGAGAGCCAAAGGGGGCTGGGAGTTGGAAAATGGGCAAAACGAGGAGTTTTGGTGATTATTTATGAGGTAAAGAGTAAATCTGCTGTGCAAAGCTCAACTTGCTCTTCCCCGTGGTTTGTTTCTGGCTTTTCCTGGATGGATGTGAAATCCTGTGGAGGAGAGAGCATCTGTGAAACCCTGATCCTTCCTGGGGCTGGGGGTTTCATTTCTTGTTATTTTGGTTGCTCTTTGGCTGTTGTTCACCAACAGCCTGGGAAGGATTCCCTCACTCATGGGAAGGAGGTCCCTTCCCTGCTCCTGCTGCAGCTTGCTATGGATCCTTCAGAGCAGGAGCTCGTGCTCAACCTCCCTTTTGAGATCCCTCCATCCTCTCCTGACCAGAGATTTGTCTCCTAAATTAATGTCACCGCTGGCTTCTCCACCCTGCAGTGAGGGACCCACCAGTCTGGGGCTTGGTTTGAGCCTTGGGAAGGTTTTGGGGTTCATTTTTAAAGGTTTTTGACCTCAGGGTGTATCCTGGGGAGGTGCACGGGTTTGTCTCCGGGAGGGGCTGCAGGTGGGACCCTCAAAGCACAGCCTGGCCTCTTCCTGAGGCTGCTTTAAGGTGACAAAAACTCCACCCTGGTGATGTGTGACCCTGGCCCAGGCGAGAGGAAGAGCAGGAGGGGCTCTGTCCCTTCCAGGTGTCAGCTCAAGTAGAAATTTTCCATTTGGAGCTGATGTTCACACCTCAGAATCCTCCAAGAACCTCTGGAGCCACATGGGGTGGGAAAAACATTCCCATCACCTCCTGGAGGTTCTCTTCAGGGATGGGTGCCCCTCTCTAGAGCAGGAAAATGCTGGAGAAGCTCATTTCTTGTAGCTCCTAACTGACATTGAGTTGCACACAGATAAAACATTTAAAAGCGTGGCTCAACACACCAGATTTTGTTGGTTTTCCTTAAAATTTTGTCACAAAGCCAAGAAAATATTCCTTTTGTCAACACTGAACCTGGAATTGCTGCCTCACGCTTCTGCCTCTTCAGTGAAAAATATGGTTTACTATTCAGGGCTCAAAATGTAAAATATATATATATGGAGGATTTGGCTCTTTTATTGCCTGGATATGGAAATGCAGGAATGTTCCTGGAAAACATTCACAGTTTTTGTGCTTTCCAGGAGTAAAAGGAATCAAAGAAGTGAAGTACATGGCAAGGAAAAGGAATTTTAGGGCTTTGGGCATGAAGGCACAGGATGTCACGACAGGAGAGGGCAACTGGTGGTGGCTGGGGGGCAACTGGAATGTCTGGGGTTGGGATTGGCCGAGGAGGAATAACATTCCCACTGGATGTGGTTTTCCAGACACCTCTGGGAATGCTGGTGGCCTGGAGAGGTCTCCCTTCCCATGCATCCATGCACAAGGATGTGGCTTTTAGGTCAGGCAGCCTAAAATAGAAATTATTTTCAATTTCACTGATGTTTCACGTGGAAATCCCCTTTTGTCTTGCTTTTCCAGGCAGTTTTGCTTTCTGTATCTCACAAAAAAATTCCAAAGCATTGGAATCAGTGTTGTTTGCTCAGTTTTTGGTGGCTTCCTGGTGCCTCTTCCAACATCCTTATGGATGCTCCCCTTCATCCCAAACTGGGCTACATAATCAACTTTTATCCAGCTTTTTCTTGATGGCTAAACCACAGCAAAGCATCTTCTGCACAAGGATCCAGGATTAACATTGGGAAAAGAGGAATTTCGAGTGCCACTGGGATCGGGAATGTCACCTGGTGTGACAGGGGACAGGGATGGAGGGCAGGTGTCTCCAGCCCTCAGAAATCATCTCTGCTGGCCTTAATTGCTCTTGGCTTTGTTCTTTAATTTCCTTTTCATTCAAGTCCTGTGCTCCCCATCATCCGCCCCAGGTCACTTCTTCTGGGTTTAAATCAAGATTATTTTTGACAGCTCTGCAATAAATACATGGGAATAGCTGAATATCCACGATTGGAGTCATTTTTCCATGAAATCGCTTCCTGGAGGTGAAGGCTGAGCACAGGGAGACTAAAAATCAGCTCCTTGCCTTCTGCACTCCTTCTGGCTTGGGGGTGGCCCCAAAAAGCCAAATTCCTTTGCAATATGGAGATTTAATAAAGACACAAATGCAAACATGCAGATAAAATGTTCCAGCTGTGTTTTACAGGCTCTGGAATAAGGGGACACCACGGAATCTTTTGGCTTTATTTGTGTTTTAAAAGAAATCTGGCCCCAGCTTCTGAAGTGCAATTAAATCTCTTCCAGCCTCCAGGCTGTTTTGTAAACAAAGCCATCAGTGAATTAGTTAGATAACGAGGCAAAACCCGCTGCAATTGTCTTCTGATAGCCTGACAGATGCAGAATCCAGATATTTATTGCTGGAAATTTCCAACTGTGTCCAATTTCCAATTCCCAAGCGAGCTGTTTGTCCCAGCTATTGCTAAGTTTTTTCATTAGAAAGATCATTTTTCTCTTGGAAATCTCCTAATTTTGGGGTTTGATTGTCAGGAATTGCCTCAGGCTGGGCCAGGGGAGGCTCAGCTTGGCCAGCAGCAGGAATTTCTCCATGGAAAGGCTGCTCAGGCCTTGGCAGGGGCTGCCCAGGGAGGTTTGGAGTGGCCATGCCTGGAGGTGTCCCAGGGAGGCCTGGAGGTGGCACTGAGTGCTCTGGGCTGGGGACAAGGTGGGCATTGGGCACAGCTGGCACTGGATGATCCTGGAGGCCTTTTCCAGCCTCAGGGATTCCAGGATTCTGCAAATTCTGAAGGAATGGATCTTCTGGGTGCCATCAAGGGGAAGATTTGAGGATTTCACTGAGGGATTTGAGATCAGGATCACCCCATGAAATCCCAAACTCATCTGACAGTGTCACTCCTCCTTCCAAGCTCGAGCAAAATTCTGATTGTGATGATCTGCCCCATTTTTCTCCATCCCTTCCCAACATTTGCAGCATATTCCCTTCTCCAGCCTGTGCAGGATGTTTAATGTTATCACACAGCCACATGGGGCAGGACCACGGCACAGACACATTTGAATTTTCCCTGGATTTTGAATTGCTGTTGAAACGAAACACATCCTTTGTGGGTGGAAACTCATCCTGGGGCTTGTCTGTTCTCGGGAAGGGTCTTGGCAAAGCTGGGAATGATGGGATGTGCTTGGAGTCCATTAAATTGGGAATGGTGGGATGTGCTTGGAGCCCATTAAATTGGGAATGATGGGATGTGCTTGGAGCCCATTAAATTGGGAGTAATTGGATGTGTTTGGAGCCCATCAAAGCTGGGAATGATTGGATGTGTTTGGAGTCTTGGCAAAGTTGGGAATGATGGGATGTGCTTGGAGCCCATCAAGGTTGGGAAGGATGGGATGTGCTTGGAGTCTTGGCAAAGCTGGAATGATTGGATGTGTTTGGAGTCTATCAAAGTTGGGGATGATGGGATGTGCTTGAAGCCAATCACAATTGGCAATGATTGGATGTGTTTGGAGCCCATCAAAGCTGGGAATGATTGGATGTGCTTGGAGCTAATCAGAGCTGGGAATGATTGGATGTGTTTGGAGCCCATCAAATCTGGGAAGGATGGGATGTGTTTGGAGCCAATCAGAATTGGGAATGATGGGATGTGCTTGGAGCCCATCAAAGTTGGGAATGATGGGATGTGCTTGGAGCCCATCAAGGTTGGGAAGGATGGGATGTGCTTGGAGTCTTGGCAAAGCTGGAATGATTGGATGTGTTTGGAGTCTATCAAAGTTGGGGATGATGGGATGTGCTTGAAGCCAATCACAATTGGCAATGATTGGATGTGTTTGGAGCCCATCAAAGCTGGGAATGATTGGATGTGCTTGGAGCCAGTCAGAGCTGGGAATGATTGGATGTGTTTGGAGCCCATCAAATCTGGGAAGGATGGGAGGTGCTTGGAGCCAATCAGAATTGGGAATGATGGGATGTGCTTGGAGCCCATCAAGGTTGGGAAGGATGGGATGTGCTTGGAGCCCATCAAGGTTGGGAAGGATGGGATGTGCTTGGAGCCCATCAAGTTTGGGAAATATGGGATTTGTTTGGAGCCCATCAAAGCTGGGAATGATGGGATGTGTTTGGAGCCAATCACAATTGGGAATGATGGGATGTGCTTGGAGCCCATCAGAGTTGGGAAGGGTTGGGATGTGTTTGGAGCCCATCAAAGTTGGGAATGATGGGATGTGCTTGGAGCCCATCAAAGTTGGGAATGATGGGATGTGCTTGGAGCCAATCAGAGTTGGGAATGATGGGATGTGTTTGGAGCCCACCAAAGGTGGGAATGATGGGATGTGTTTGGAAAGTTTGGAAATATGGAATTTGTTTGGTGCCCATCGAATATGGGCAGAGGCTTACATAAAAATAGTTTATATTTCAGACGAATTCAAAGTGGGAAGCAGAGCGGGATCATATATGGGACTGTTGGAGTTTAGCTCCATTTGATATTTCCAAGACCCCACAGCAGTGAGTTTTTCCATTTTCCCTATATTTTAGCCATAGAATCCTTCTCCCTCAATTTACTTTTCCTCTGAATGGTTTTGTGCCTGAAACCCTTGACATTCCTCACTGCTTTTTCATCTTTTCCTTCCAGACATTTCTGAAAAATCCTATTCACCTCTGGGCTTTAGAGGGAGACAGAAATTTTAATATATTTTAATATATTTGCCCAGTATTTGCCTTTAATCATAAAAACCTTGGCTGTGTTTGTTGTCAAGCAACAAAAATCAGTTTTCAGTACAGGGATCAGGATGTGGAATTAAAGGCATTTAGCAAAGTTGATTATTTGATTAAAAATGGTTAAATTTGCCTTATTTAGTGTGTATTTAGTGCATAATTTTGCAAATTCTGTAGAGTCCCGGTTGGGATAGGAGATTTAGTGCTTTGCCAACCAGTGGAATCTGGACTTTTCCAAAGAAAATAAGGGCACTGTCATGGACCCTGGTGCCCACTTGGAGTTGACTCATCCTTCAAAATCCATACTACAATGTATCTTGTAGACTTCATTTTTACTCCATCTTTTTTCTTTCCATCTTCTCATAAAATTCCAGAATCCCAGGATGGTTTGGGTTGGAAGGGACCTCAAAGCCCATCCAGTGCCACCTGGCAGGGACACCTCCCACTGTCCCAGGCTGCTCCAAGCCCCAATGTCCAGCCTGGCCTTGGACACTTCCAGGGATCCAGGGGCAGCCACCACCATCCTGAGCCATGCCTTACTTGGGTTTTATTTAGGTCTTGACTTATTTTCCAGCCTAACCCAGCACAGCCTGTTCTGTAGCCAACCCTAAATTGATGTTGGGCTTAAGGTAGGAAGTGGGAATCTAATTTAAATATGCAAATTATCATTTTTCTCTAAACTTGGGTCCGGAGAGAGGCTGAGTCTGGTCTTAAAGAGATGTGGAAAGTCTCCTAAAAACCTTATCATGGAATCCCTGAGGCTGGAAAATCCCTCCCAGCCCATCCAGTCCCAGCTGTGCCCAATGCCCACCTTGTCCCCAGCCCAGAGCACTCAGTGCCACCTCCAGGCCTCCCTGGGACACCTCCAGGCATGGCCACTCCAAACCTCCCTGGGCAGCCCCTGCCAAGGCCTGAGCAGCCTTTCCATGGAGAAATTCCTGCTGCTGGCCAAGCTGAGCCTCCCCTGGCCCAGCCTGAGGCCATTTCCCCTTGTCCTGTCCCTGTTCCCTGGGAGCCTGACACACTCCCCTGCCTGATTATGGGGAATTCTCTTCCATCCTGGGAGAAGAGGAATCCGTTTGGAAGGAAAAGCAGGCTGGGGCAGGAGCAGTCACTGCTCTGTGAGTGCAGCAGTGCAGCTGTCGGGATCAGGAGAGCTCAGCTTGAAAATGCTGCTCACAGCAACAGCTGCTGCTATTTTTGTTGGTGCCACCGGATCAGGGAAACAGGGAAAATGCAGGACCTTGGGAATGCCCAGCAAGCTGGAGCACGTGGAGTTCACCTCCCAAGCGCTGCTGTTCAGTTGGTTCTTATTTAATGTGATCAGGGAATGCCTGTGTTTCACCAGAGCATGGATTTCTGCCTCCTTTCTTTTGGAAGAATTCCACAGGAAGCAAAACCCCCTTGGAAAAGCATCTTTGTTGTTGTGGAGGTGTCCCTGTGGGTGGCTCAGAGGGACACACAGTGGGGAGTGTGTGGGGAGTGGACTCCTCAAAGTCCATCCAGTGCCACCCCTGCCATGGCAGGGACACCTTCCACTGTCCCAGGCTGCTCCCAGCCCCAATGTCCAACCTGGCCTTGGACACTGCCAGGGATCCAGGGGCAGCCACAGCTGCTCTGGGCACCCTGTGCCAGGGCCTGCCCCCCCTCCCAGGGAACAATTCCTTCCCAGTATCCCATCCAGCCCTGCCCCCTGGCACTGGGAAGCCATTCCCTGGCTCCTGTCCCTCCAGCCCTTGGAAATATCCTGGAATGTTTCATCACCATGCTGTTCTTCATGGAAATAAATCCTTTTTGGGGCCTTGTTCTGCATCCTGGTAAATATTTATTAATATTTCCAGTTCTCCAAGGTCAGCTGGGATTGGATCAGCATGGGAATTGCTGAAGTTGCAGACTGGATGTGACACACAGAGTGATGATTTACAGGGAATCCAGGCAGGGAAGGAGGAAGGATAAGGAACACACAGCTCTTTCTTCCTTTTTCCCATTGAGCTCTGGATTTTGCCTCATCCCTCCTCATTTTTCCAACCAGAAAGCACCAAGGTGTAAAACCATATTTATTTCTGTATAACTCTCAAAATCCAGACAAAATCAGAACTGGGAGTGCTCTGGGTGTCCTGGAAATTGCAGGAGTTGAAAACCATAGAGCAAAGGAAGGATTTTGGAGTGGTTCCAACAGGAGGAGCCAGCTGTGATCCTATGGATCCAGGACATGGAAAAGCCAGAGGGGCTGGACTCTGCTTTTCCCCTGCCTTTCCTTGCCATGGAATTATGGGATGGTTTGGATTGGAAGGGACCTTAAAGCCCATCCCATTCCCACTGGATTTATGTGTATATACTCCATATTTATGTTAGCTGTGCATATATATCTATGCAACATAGATTTTATATATGTTTTTATAGCTTCAGGCAAAATAAAACCATTTATTATTCCATTTTTCTTCCACCTTCTGAGCCCAAACCCAAAGTCCCTGTGGCTCCTGTGGTTCCCTGGGCTGATTTTCCCATCAGGATTAAAGGGCAGGGTGTCCTTAGCAGCCCATTCTCATCTTCTCAGGATTAATCCTGTTGGGTCTCTCTTAAATTTAAAAATCCAGATGACTCCTAGATGCATTTTTTAGTACTTTTGGAATGAGATTGGGACTGGTCATGGCAGTGGTTTTGTATGAATTAACGTAAAGTTAATATTTTAAAATGATGTTTATAGGAATAATTGAAATGACCTGGAGTTGCCATAAAAACAGTCCTCAAAGTCACCTCACCTGGCAGAAACCAGGGTGAGGAGAGGACTCAGGCAGGCTGGAAAACAAGGAATTTCAAAAAAAAATACCCCTTGGATTCTGTACCTGGACAGCTCCGGTGCAGCAGCGCTTTTAATGCAAATTATTCCCACCAATTTCAAATTCCTGAGTCTCCACCAGGTTGTTGGGTTTATTTTCACACCTGGCACAGGTTAACATGAAGAAAATCAGAATTTCGAGGGAATTCGGAGTGCGAAATATTAATTAAAAATTAAAATGCATTGCAAAACATTAAAAAAAAAACCCCA
>VZTN01015650.1:75866-96545 GCA_013400515.1 Erpornis zantholeuca | reverse complement strand
AGCTGCACCAGCCACTGTGGACATCTCCCTGGACTTTTGCTGGAGGAAAAAAAAAAAAAAAGAAAAACTAAGAGATGGTTTATTGAAATGTTAAAAGAGAGATCAAAAAATCCAATGCTGGGGCTGTGCAGAATATTTTTTTTTTAATCAGCAGTTGTGGTTGGTGCACCTGAGCAGCACCCAGATGCTTGGGCAGAGTGAGCTACCACCATAAAAGCTCTGTTTCCAGTGTGATTCTGCAGTGGGAAAGAAAGCTTTCTATTTAAGCACTCTACCTCCTTCTCTTACTCTGCCAGTGAAAGAAATCTGCACGGCAACAAAGACTTTGAGGCCCCTTCCAAGTCTCTTTGGAAAGCTGTCATTTACTCCTGTAATCCTAACCCTTCTTACATGACTCTCCCATTCAGACTCAAAGTTGTGCATTCTTCAGAAAATTCCCCAAACTGTGTCACTTCCATATGAACAAAACCAACATTAAAATCTACCTGTGCACACTCTGTTTTAACTCTTAGCAGATCACAGCTACAAGTCAGCACAGTAATGGTGGCTTCTCAATGCACCATTAAACTCCAGCTGCAAAAGCTGCTCCAGCAGGTGGGGTGAAAACTGCTGCAGGCAGAGAGGTGGAGGAGCAACACCACCACACAAAATGCAGACTCTTCTGCATCACTGACACTCCCATTTACTGCCAAAAATAAGTGTGTTGTAGTAGGGCTGCAGGAGGCCTTCGTGTTACCCCGGCCTTGTCACCGGACACGTGCAGACCAGGAGACTAAAACATCTACATCTTGATGCCACCACATGCTTTTTCCTTTGTATTTTTTCTCCATCTACCCTGTGGAAGTGACCCCTCCCCAACCTTCCTCACTTCAGGTTTTTCCAGAGCCTTCCTGCTGCATTTGGAGCCAACACTGCACTGAGGGGGCGAGGGAAGGGCCTGACAATGAACCAGTGACAGCTGTGCAGCTACAAGGAATTTAAAAAAAAAAAAAGCCTGAGAGAAGAGTCCCAAACACGCAGGAACAGGCCTAAAACTGTGATGTTCTTCATGTTGTTTGCTTGGCTAACAGTTTATCTACACAATGATTTTTGGGGGCCCAAAGGTCTCACTTGACAATATTCAGCTAAAGAATCCATCTGGATATGGATTCCTAACATCCCCTCGATAAAAGAATAAAAATTGGCTTAAATAATAGAAATTGGTTGTTGCTTATGCGATACCTTTGCTGTCTCTGTGGAGGTTGCTGGTGGAGGCTGGTCAGGCTGAGTTGTAGTTACTTTTCCTGTGTTATTTGGTTTAGAAGCTGTTGTCACGGTAGGTGTGGTTTGGTTTTGATTTTTTCCCTGTGTAGAGATAAACTATTATCACTCAATACGGAGGGCTGGCTTTTTATCTTTTCAAACTATTATTTCGAAGTGAAGGACAGAAGAAAAATACCAGAAGAAACCCTCTGGATTAAAAAATGCAAAGATAGATAGAGAGAGAGAAATTATACAACTTACATCACTGGGTTCCTTTTGCTTCTCTTCAGACAGATGTTTATTTTGAGAGTCTGTCAGCTGCCATAAAATAAAAAATTGAGATAATGTACCCTTTCCACCATTAAATACTATGGAACATGATCCATGCTAGCCCAAACAAGTACAAGTCAAATCTAAAGATGGTTAACAGGACACTTCGTGGGCTGTCCTGAGTCTGTGCACAGGTATGTCACTGACCACACACCAGCTTCATGTGACACAAGAATAGTCAGCAATTCAGACTCTTTTTTCAGAGTTAGTAAAAGCCCAAAGTGCAGCAGCTCTGCAGAGGTAAAAGGTAGGTATTTACCTTGTCTGACTGAGTGTTTTTTTCAGATCCCGCTTTGGTTGTCTGTGCGGACTGAAATATAAAAAACATTTATTCAGAGATTAATATGCATGGTTATTTGCAGAGGATCAGATTATGTAAAGCAGAATATCAGACAGGTTCACACTTGTTGGCACACGTAACTACTACCACACACTAACTACTGTACACTGACCTTGCAGCTCACAACATCCTAACACAGGCTGCCAGTGATTTAAGAGCACTCAAATGTGTGCAAACATCCACACACAAACTCTTTCCTCATGTGGGGGATTGAGAGGGGAAGATGTTAAGAGAGGGACCAGTTTGATAACAAACCCAAACTGCCACTACCAGTTTCTGAAATAAGCTCTAATGTTATTTAATGAATTGTTTTTCACTTACTTATCAACAAAACTTACAATTGTAAAACAAGTAATTATAAAAATGCACATAGTCCTGAGGGAAAAGACATTAATTACTTAGATTCAACAGGACATACATGGGGTGGGAAGTGTTCAGTTAATATCCTTATACTACACACAGCAGAAAATTTGTAGTTTTTCTCTCCTCTGTAACCTCCTAATGCTCATATTTTACAACAGAGCTGAACAACCTGGCTAGGATAGTATGACATGACTGCACTTCCAGGGTTTACACATGAAAATCTTCTCCAGCCATGCCACAAAATCAGTTCCTGTGATTGACTCACTCAGTCAAAGCAATAAATTATTAGTAGTAAGAACTGAAACTGAAAAATTAAAGAATAGTTGTATCTGGTAAGGAGACAAAAAAACCATCCTCCTCACCATATTTTTCTTCCTATATTTTCTTGCTACTTCAGCTGTGCTGTGAGCCACAAGAACAACAAAAAAAAAGCCTTTCAACTGCCAAACATTCATTACCATTCAGAATCATCCAGCTTCCGTTTTCTGGCTGACCACACAGAGAAATTTGCTAGGTTTGTTTACCATTTGTTACGCAAGTATTCACACCCTCACACTGAACTGCAGACGCTTGGCTGGGAAATCCTGAGCACACACTAAATGCAGATGAATGGGCACAGTCCTGGCAAAGGTCTCGAGGATGTGGACCAAGGGAAAAGAACAGACCTCCACACACAAGTGGGGAAATACTGATGGAGAGGGAGAACCAAAAATTCTCTAAGTGACAAAAAGATAATAAAAATAAATATATTGTTTAAAAAAAATTATCACTTAAGCCCTCAGATTCCCAACCCGTCTCCAGATTCCCTGCTTTGTATTTTGTCTTGATGCCAAAAACCTGATTAAAGCACAGCAATTCTCAGGTTCAGTCATGCTTTATGTGCTCCCACCTGTGTGTCCTCATTACACAAAGACACACACATCCATTTTTGTACCTGTACACTAAATAATCCTGTAATGAAAGGATAGTCCTAATTTTTTCCAGTCTTTAAGGTATACTAAGGTTTTTCTGTAACATCTATTGCAAAGGGTCAATCGGACATGGGATGTCCTTTAGCAACAAGATGTAAAAAATGTAACAGAAGGGCAAGGATGAAGTTCAAAAAACACAGTTTGACTTTTCTTGCTCTGGCACTACTGCCTGCTCAGGATTCTAAGTACCCTGCTGTCAGAGCACAAATTCAGGTTTTCCTTACCTGAAGAAGACTAAACACACCTTGTCTTTGCAGGACAATAAAATATATGTACTTGCACTTCTACCCACACCCAACAACATCTGTACAGAACATTGAATACAAACTCTCAACCTGCCAAGCCAGTTATGAACAACTGAAAGTCTCCTTTTATATACTGTAAACATTATTTTACTGAACACTTTATGCACCTTCTGTGTAAATATGCGGCATCCACTATTCTTTTGTAACTTCTAAAATGTGCAGAACTGCCCATACTATAAATTTATGTTTGGCAATGTTGAAGAATAAATGAACCCATATGGGCAAGGATTTGATTCAAGACTTTCACACAGAAGCATGCTGAGGCCACAATAAAACATGTGATTATGCACACCTGCTCACTCACAGAGACAGATCTATTTAGATACACTTTTAGCAATTACAAAGCTCAAATCTAATTAAAAAAAAAAACAAAAACAAAAACAAACAACAAACAACCAGGCACATCAAACCAACAATTTGAGTATGAGACCATCCATTCAGAGGAATTGTTCAGCCGTCCTTTAAACGGAGTGAGCTGTGAGCAGCCATGGCGTGCACTGAATTCCTGTGGAGGAAAAGATGTCCCACTTCCTCTTCAACTGCCTGCTTCCACCTGCACTGTGCCGGGATCTGAGAGGAGGCATTTTAAACTGACTGAAAAATGGTCTGGAAATGAAAAATAATACTTCTTCGCCGGTTCCCTGGTTCACAGTGCAGTCACACCAACACATGCAAAAGGAAGGCAGCTGCAGGGGATGTGTGGGTGACAGTGGCAGTGGCAGCACCCTGATTCCTACAACAGCAAAACCCACAGGGGTGCTGGCTCTACACAAACTCTCCACCTAAACCCCAGGCTTTGCCCACAGAACAAGAAATTCCACATTCCTTCCTCTGCCACAGTGAACTCAGGGCTTTCTCAGAGAGGCACAACACTGAGGGTTCATTAGAGACAAAGGATACACACACAGAGAACTGAAGGTGAAAGAGGGGTCCAGAGCATGTTTAAGAGCAGTGGCACACTAGAGAGACTTCAGGAAGGACAAATGAGCTGTGGTTACAGCAGGCAATTGGGAAAGAGCTGGTAATTTGCAAGAAATTTAGGGCTAGGAATTGAAGTGACTCAGCAACCTCACTTCTTTTCAAAGAAGTCTACTGTCAAAAATGCAAATTACTTGTTTAATCCACCAAGAGAAAGACATTAATAATGTAACAGACATTAAAAGAAAACATTAATTATGTTACACATGCAAATGCAGGCCACTGTTTCAAAGGGATTTGTGTTTACCAGTCTTACAGTGCTGAAGCATGCCTCTGCTACTCTATTTTTGGCTCATTTACCACATTCTTCTGAGAGCTGCTTTAAATTTCAAGTAGGGAAAGACCATGGCTGTCTGGGTTAGACCATATGGAGAACCACAGCATTAATGAACATGACACAAACGAGTTTGCCCACAAACACAACAGGGAGGTGAAACCAGAGGCCGGCAGATGCCTTCATTCGTGAGTAATGATGATTGTGCACAAATGGAAAATTTGTGTTAATTGCCATTCCAGTCTTAGACGTACATGTGCATGGAGGAAAAGGGTTTTAAAAGGCTGAGGGGAATGTAAATGTTCAAATGCAGAGATGGAGATGCAGGCCAGAACAGCCAGAGACAAGAGGAAAAGGTTGTCACAAAGAAACTTCCCATTTGATAAATGGAAAAAAAAACCATATCACTGCAAAGCTGACCCAACCTCAGCTCCGACCGTGCCAAAACACTCAAAAGCTGCCTGGCAGGGCCTCCAGCAGTGCCATTTTCCTGCAGAGCTGGCTCTGCCTGCACCAGAGCACCTGCGGGGACCTCTCCCACCCTCACCCCTCCACGCATCCCTTCACTGGCATTTACACGAGGGGCAGGCAGCCTGAGCCTCAAGCACCACACAAGTCCCTGCTGGCCTGCTTTGCCACCCAGTTCTCCTTGGTTTTACTGCTATGATCGTGGAAAATGGAAGAGGTGGTGGGGGTGGGAGGGAGCACCATTAATCATTAGTCTGAACAACACAGGTAACTCCTGCAAGGCAAGGGAGGTGCGAGGGAGGACGATGACTCTCGCCTAACAAGCAAAGGACATGACTGATGACACAGCCCTGACACTGAGGAAGTCCCAGCCATGAAACAAGACAGAACAAGCGTGAAGGGCAAAGGCAAGGGAGCTGTCAGGCAGAGAAACACGGGAGATTAACGAGAACATGCAGGGAAGGCTTAAGCTCCTCCTGGATTTGTTGAGTAGGTGAAAAATCATCACCAGGTAAATAACCCTGCGATTACACTGGGGGGAGCTATACGCATGTCACAAAACGTGACAGAGCTAAAATTAAGCATTGCAATTAATTTTCTTTTTATTGCTGTCGTAAATAACTCTGGGTGCTTTGAATAGCAGTTTTTTACAATTTTTTTTTTTTTTTTAACAGAGGAAACTAAGCTACAGATAAGAAATACGGGTAAAGTTACTCAGTATCAAAGTGTTTAAGAGGAAATTCCATGGCTTCATACACGGGTCATGCAAGCATAATTTCCTTCTGAAATTCTTACCCTGGTTTCAGATGGCTTCATAATTTGCGGTTTTGATGCATCCGCAGAAGGAGACTGCTTCTAAGAGAAAAAAAACCCAACAACTTTACTTTTGTTATACATACTGGTATTAAGCAAGCATCACAAATCTGAATTCACTCGTTACCCAGTTGAAAAAAACGATAAATTATTTTTGAAAATTATTACTATTACTTTAGATCTTCTGCCTGACCTGCATTTTGAAAATACATACACGTAGAATTCTGACAGTTTGATAAGGGCCACAAACCTCCTTTAAACATTATTTTTTCTCCGCTGACATGTACTGACAGCAAATGTTCCATCAAATACCAAGACAAACCCAAATCTTGCTCTCACACTGAAGCACATGCACTTACTTTGCAGGATTCATCCACACTTCTTTTTAAAATCCTTTAACAAAAGCTGTGCCTTTGGATTTACTAGTTTGTTACAGAAAATATTTAATACTAAAGTAGCAAACTCAAACATATTCAGATAAGAAGGAGTAGTTAACATGTAAGCAGCACATGTCCCCCCAGTATTCCCACATATCACCTGACCTTTTTGGAACTCTACAAAGGACATGGTCTGTTCTCCTGGCTTCAGGGATGTCAATCCAAAAACACCATGGTGTGTTTCTGTTGTGCCTGTATCAAACTTCAAAGCCCAAAATATTCCAGTTGTCTCATCAATACTTGATAAAGAATACTACTCCTCTATTCCTGCTTCAAGCTCCTGTGCTTAAAGGTGTATTTTGCATTTTTGCATACTCTCAAGGCTGTATTCTATGATTCTGTGATTTGGCATCTCTGTAACATTTAAATTTGCAGCACAACTTATCATTTTTTTTTACATTTTGTCTTCACTTCCATTTTTTTACATTGTCTCTGTTTACCATGCCACTTGCTCAGTGAGAGGTTTGACTGTTCCAAACATATATAATAGAGGACCTGCAGTTGTCACACTGCAGAAAAGTTAAACAAACAGTATCTGCTTCCATACATCTACAGATTGACTACTTAATAGATGGGAACTTTTGTATGGGTGGAGACACACACAGGAATGTACAGAGCCTCCTACATCAGGGCAGAGAACAAAAGCTTTTAGTAACCTTTTAATGTATTTCCACTACCACCATCAGCTAATCTGCTGGCAATATGGCATTTTTCCTAGTTTGCTCTTTAAGAGTTTTTTGTCTCCTTTTCTTTCCTCTCCAAGAAATTAATCTGAATTCCTTCTGCATGACTAACAAGTAGGTATCTATTCTACACCTTCACATTAGTCACCCTAGTCCCTGTCTGCTTAATAATAAAAACATTTATCTGAGCCCTTCTCCCTTCCAGCCCTCAGAAAACTCCTACCAAACCACTGTCTTAAAATGCACTGAAAAATTCTTTTTTTTTTCCAATGTCCCAGCACAGCAGCACCACCACAGCCTGCAGGGATGAACAAACACCTCCCAAGAGTCCAGCTGCTTCCTACTGCCCTGTCCAGCAGAAGGGCAGTGACCAGCAGGAACAAAGAGGTGAAGAACAAAGGTACTCATGGAGGAAGAGGAGAAGTTTGAAAATAGAAAACAGCTCGATGCGTGGTGGCTGTGGAGAACACCAAGCCATCCTCCCTGGGGACACTCAGGGTTAACTCAGGGAAACAAAGCCCTGATAAGCCAGCAGGGAGAGGCAGGACAGGTGGGAAGAGCACAGGGACAACCACGGAGCGCCTCGCTTTGCTTCTGCCACTTCCTCCTTGAGTTCCACTACAAAGGCCCACCATTTCCCACTCTCTCCCCCCAAAAAAAGCCGCTCTGGGGAAGAAGCAGGGGTCCTTGTCCTCCCAGCCCTTCAGCCAGCAGGGTCTGCAGCCATGGTGAGCTTCCCAGAACGGATATGCCACAAGGCTGCTGACCTCCAAGCCAGTCTGGTCACCACTGCCACCACCGGCCTGGCTCCCGGGATCAGCCTCTTACCTCGGGGTTGCTGTGGTGCTCCCGTCCCCAGCACCCTGCTCTGCCACCAGCTGTGACCAGATGTTCCTGCCACAGCCCCACAGAGGGAGTGCAAGGGGCGTGAAGCAACGCAGGGACATGTGTCAGGCGTGGAGGTAAATATTAAAGCGCTGCCTGGCAACCTGGCAACAAAAACCTCCTGACGCAGAGCTGCCATGTGGCTGTGGCACACCCTGCTTGCAGCCCGGCGTGGTCAGCCCCAACACCCCCTCACAGGAAGGCTGGGGTGTCAAACGGGGAGGGTTTAACCAGACCACGAGGCTGGGAAAGAGAAAGAGAAAGCCAGGAGATGTTGCAAAGGGAGAGCGGGGTGTCCTCGGAGCTGTCAGGGATCCCCAGAGGACAGAGCCAGAGGGGAGAACCAGAGCAGTCAGTGCTGATTCCTGTTTTCCTGCAGCTGCACCCCCGTGGGTCCTGCCTGAAACCAGGCGTGGGTGCTGGAGGGTGCTGTGCCAGCCCTGGTGCCCTGTGAGAGAGGTGCAGCCAGGGATCCCAGCCTAGGGGATGGCTGACACCCAGCTCTCGTGTGAGCTGGGAGGCAAATCCACCACAAGGCATCCCAAGGACCACTGGTAGCCCACCAGGAGCTGCTTCCTGCATATGACTCCCGAGGCAACCACAGCAGGGAGTCGAAGGACAGGGAAGAGGTTACATCACTGATTAAGCAAAGACTAAAATCCCTGTTAATTACCCCGCCTTGCCAGCAGAGTTGCTGGGTAACCTGCAGCACAGAGTAATTAACAGGGATCAGTCTTTGCACAGGAGCTGACCAGAGGACCTCAGGTGCTCTTGAGTTAGAGGATGGCTTTGCAGGAAGCGCTGATGAAGAGACCGGGGATCTAATTTGGTAAGATAAGAAATACCCTTGGAAACTCGTTTGTCGAGTTACCAGGGCAGTATTCATGCTGCTGTTGAAAGAGAACTGTCACAGAAGCCAAGCGGCGGGTTAGTAAAACAAAAAAAAACTATCAAAAATTGGTTATCCACTCTTACTCTGTGTACCTCAGAAATCTGTGAGTAAAATGGAAAGTGCAACAGGAGAAAAAGAAGAAAATAATCGTGACAAACATCAAAATGAAAAATTTAGCAACTCTGAGAACTGGATGCAGATGCCCTTTGGAAAAATACAACAGCAGGCGAAGAAATCCATGAGCTCTTGGTTTCACAGAACCCAAAATCATTGAAACTATTCCAGAAATTCAAGAGGAAGATTCATCAGACTGAGGAAGGTCATTGCACAAATTCAGAAAGGAGCATAATGCACCAGGTGGGGGCCTTCAACACCAGAGGAGAGGCTGCAAACATTTACCAAGTGATCCACTCAGAAATGCTGAGATAATGCCAAGAGAATAAATAAGAATCAGTAAGAATAAAGCAACAAACCTCCAGAGTGGGACACACTGCAACTCTTCACGCTACTTGAGGTGTGATTTTCTCAGATAGAATGCAGAAACTGGTCTGTAACACTGGGTTGCAATCTCGCTTTCAGACAGCTGAATAAAACAGAGTTCCTGATTTCTGACACTGGTGGTATGTTGAAGGCAGTAACACAAAAACCCAAAACACCACCAAACCCTGCTAGACAGGCAGCAATACTGACAAAAACATGTACAGGCCATAATCCACAGGCTGAGATACTCCTGCCAAAAACAAACAAGGGAAGAAGAATCTGGGGAAAAGTAATCTGTTGCTGTGACAACATAAATATAAATGTAAAATGTAAGTTCCAGCCTCTTTGGCTTGAGCTTCTATAGGTCAAGTGCTAGAACAATTTTGGCCTTCACACTGCAGCAGAGATGAATATTGAAGGATACGAGGTTTAGGGGGAAAAAATTAAGAAGTATGTATGAGGGACTTAGTGAAAGGCAAGTCAGCACCTGATGCTTTGTACTCTGGTCAGGGCCCCAAGAAAATGGGAAACAAAGAAGAAAGTGACTTAGCCTTTAACAAAGAATTTCTCAGGTCTATGCTCAAAGATCTTCCTTCTGGACGGAAGAGTCACGCTGGGGCAAAGGCTACCTGGACAAATCAGGCACCTCCAGCTCTAGCAGCCCTTGGGAGAGCTTGCAGAAATATTTATTGATTGATCTAGCTGAGCTCAGTCTGGAAGAGAGGACTGAAGAGCCAAGTTCTCCTCTGGGCCAACACCCCTCATGACTGAGCTGGAACAGCTTCTCAGGCTCACAGCACCTATGATTTCACAATTACTAACTCATAGGGTGTGTAATTCACGGGAAAACCTAATCTACCTGACTACGACATGCTGCTCTTTTCCACGAATGGCCCTGACACTGAACTTTAATTAACAGCGCCTGCAAGATGTGGGCAGCGAAAGCTCTGCAGAGAGCCACTGTGAAAAATAATGGGTTGTGAAAGTGTGAAATACCACTTGAGCTGTCTAAAGCTGTCACTGGCTTTGATGGGGTGTGGCAAGGGCTGTGCAGCCTTCCCACCCCTGGGACACGCACACAAGAGGTGGGGCAGGGATGGCACCAAGGGGGTGTGTGTGCAACATGTACAAATAAATAGATAAATACAACAGTAAATATATTAAACGTGTATTTAAAGCTACACGTTTACACACGGCGTCTTAAGACATGCAGTGACTTAGGATGGGAAAAAAGGTTTAGCACTGATACTAACTCTTTACATTATCTTTCATTGTTACAGTGTCTATAATAGCTGAGTTAAAAAATTACAACTTTTGAGTGCTCCTTTGTCATTTTCCATCCCAAGTAATTTTGGAAATATCCTACTCTTTCCTGCGACTGCTGCTCTTATACGCAGTTCTTCTATTATGTTATTATGAAAAACAACAGCTTTTTAAGAGAAAGATAAAAATACCCACAACAACCAAGAAAATTATATTCTTTTGTGGATTTCAGTCCCTCAGTTAATTTTTTTGGAGGCTTAATATTTGGAACCTAATGAAATGGAAGAGCAGGACGCAGGTTTTTAGTTACCACCTGTGTATTACTCAGAGACTGGTGTATTTGTGCTGTCCTGTTGTGACGGGTTTATTGTGGAAGCGGTGAGAACGATTTCTAAATTATTTACGCTGCAGTTTCTGATGGCTGACTGTGCCCACGTGCAAGCCCCCTTTTCATTTCTAAGGCCCATTGTCATCACTGAAACTCACCAACACCACATGTTACAAACAAAACCTCCCACTGCTGCCAGCCACTGAGGGTGGATGGGGGGCGGGGAAAAATCCTTGGAGGACAGCTGCACTTACTTTATCCGTGGCTTTATTCTAACTCAACCTAAAACTCTGCCAAAGTTGTTATTTTGGCTGGTTTCTAAATTCATGCTACTGTAGTCCAAATCACCAATATACCTGGTTCTAAATATCTGTCTTTGATAAAAAAAAAAACAAACCAAACCAACAAGAACATACCCTGTCCCTAGAGATGCTTCCTTGTGCTTTCAGCATTCATCAACTCAGCTGGTGTGAATACAACCAAAAAATATGTACAATCTATTACTATCATTATAGTTCAAATTTCTGCAGCGACTATTGTGGAAAAGAATAACCCTAAAATTTCCTTGGTCTGCCATTTTCTCACCACACAGAATAAGCATTTCCAGCAATTATTAATCCATACCCAGAAGCAGTATCAACCATGATTTAGAGATGGTAAATGACACAGAGGAAATAGAGCCATTTCCTCATGAAACAAAAACACGACAATTTTTTTAAGAAACTGGTTTGAACCAGGAGATTAAGATGCTGACTGGCTTGTAAAGACTCTTTTACAGCCTCAGGTGCTGCTAAATTCATTTGTGATCATGGAACACTGAGCCAGACAACTTCCATTACACAGACTCACTCTTTTCTGGTTTCTTCTGCTTTGAATACTGGAATAAAATTTCTGCCATTCTGGCACAGAGATGAAACTCTTCAATACTGCACTACTGAATTTTATGCATCAGCCAAAGCTGGTTAACCACACCACTCTAATTTAATGCAGTAGGATTTTAAGCAGTGTTTTTAGAGACAACCAACTTGCGTCGGAATTTGGTCACACTAAACAAAATGTTATCTAGCAAAGCAGTGAGCAAGATCAGTATTATATTTACCACAAAGCTTCACACCTCCTAGAACTGCCAAACCACCTTTAGGTGAGATGCCTGTTTTAAAATATCTGGATTGCAGCAACGCAATTCAAGTCCAAGGTTTAACACTGGCATGTTTGTTTTTCTTTCTTTTAGCTACTGTTGAGACTCTGAAACAGCTTTATGCTGGACCAAAACAAAACTGAGGCAATTCACTTTAATGACAATTCACTTTAAGTAATTTTTGTACTATTTGACTCTTTCTTTAACTTCCAGCACCTCAGTTTATGCTCATTTATATGCAGGAAATTAGGATTGTTCAAAAAATTAGTAAGTATCCCTCAGCTAATGGCGACAAGCACTGTGCCTGTTTTCTTCTTTTGGAAGCAGAAGAAAAGAGTTTGCTAATTGATCACAGGTTATGCACAGTATCTACACAGCAAGAACCTTTACATACTCACAGTTCAATTCCATGAGGAATTACTTAAGACTCCAGTATGCAGCTTGGCTTACTGCTCTAAAGGCTTTACTATATACAAAGGCACATTTCTATTTAATGTCCTTCTGTGATACTGGAAGTGATGTGGAAACGAAGTCAGCATATTCCAAGCAGGGTAAGAGACTTCATCTAATGCCTTCACATCCTGTGTGTCTGCACACAGACCACTTCAGTATCACAGGGGCTGCACAATCCTCGCTTCTCTTACATTAATCAACAATCAGCTCTAAACTCCCCATTCTTATTTCCCCTTAGAGTGTGCTCTTCAATTACCTCCTCTTGGGAACTTCCTGTTTCTGTGACAATAAATTCTACAAGCTGGCACGCACTGAAATTTCACTTTCATTCAGTCATATTCAGATATTAGAAGCAGCGCCCCAGTCGTGTCAAGCCTCTTCTCAGGTTCCCACTCTGCACAGGAGAGGATTACAGTAATGTATGAGCCGGACACTGCAGCTGAGCTCTCCTCTCTTTTTCTGTGGGCAGCTCAAAAAATCCTCTTTTCAGTTTCACCTCATGTGAACATCCAGCACCCGGCTGCAACTTCTCCAGCCAACTGTTTCCATTTTCTGCGCGCTGCTTCGAACGCCAGAAGGTTCCACAGTTATCTGCAGCAGCAAACTGCAGGCTGGTGAAGTAAACACCAGGGAAACAGGAGATTAGGTGCCAGCCACATGCCACACGGCGCTGCTGAGCTCAGCGAGGATTTGTGTCACTTGGTCTGCAGGGTCACGCAACACCTTGCTCAGCAGGGCTGGGATGCAGGGGGGGAATTGCAAACAGAACCAGGGGAGTCACAAGCAGAACCAGTGTTCCCTAAAGGGTGGGGGTTTAAAAAGACACTGAAGTTACGTAAAAGACAGCTTCATCTTGAGGCTAAAAGGTCCCCGAGGTTATGAACTCGATTACTTCTACTGCAACAATAAAGGCAGGCAATACTCAGTGTGAGCAGCACTCAGCCCTGGAAATTGTCTTTCACCCCCAGAGTGCAGGGAAACTAGAAAGAAAATATTATTATGAAGAGAGCTGTGTGAACTGACCCACGCACGGCTGCCAAAATGAATGGAGAACACAGGAGAATAAATAAAATCAAGTGGAGGAATAGTAATAGAACTTTGCTGTTAAAATATCATCTAAGGGCAATACTGCATAATCAGGAGTGGTGGTGGTGAGTCGTTGGACTTTATTCTTTGATCACGTCAGAAAATTTCAACATTGTTTTATTATTCTTTTTATTATTAAAAAGAGGCAGATTGGGGCACTTATTGCTTCAGCACTGGCTGAACTCAGAATCACTCCAAAAGAGCCTCTAGCATGCTCTGTAGGAATAACTGCATTATGGTTCAATTAAAAAAAAAACCATGAAATCTCCACCTTGGTGAGGTTTTGTCCTGCCTCACAGAGGCTTCCTTCCCAGGGATCAAAAAAGTTCATCTTCAAGCTGGTTCCAGCACTTGTACTGAGCATGGCATACAGGTGGGCACAGACCTGACTTCTTCCATAAAACCTGCAGGGCTTCTGAGCCTTAAGGAGCTCCCAAGGGGTCCTGAAGGCCACCACCCTCCCTGTCTCCTGCCTTTGGCAGAGGAGACTCTGGACAAAGCCCTAAAGTGTTAATGAGCACAAGCATCCTCCTCTCAGGGAAACAAAGGGCAGAAATGGTGACAGTCCAGAGGACAGAGACCAACTCAGCAAAAAAACCAGTTCCTCTGCTTTCTGGAGACAGAGGTTTCTCCTCTACCCCCAGTCCTTCAAGAGCCACCACCTCCAGGGCAGCACAGCTTTGCCCAGAATTCAAACTGGGAGTGTCTCCACAAGGTACAAAGCTCTACAACCAGAGCCATGAGGAAAAAACTGGTCACTCAGAGCTCATTTCTGCAATTCCAAGACCAGAAACACGATTTTTCTGCAAGCCCTGCCTACCCTACATATCTAACTGCTCAAAGGAAATAAAAAACCCCAGAAAAACAAACAAAAAAAAAATCAAAACCCCAAACCAAAAAGCACTGTTTTATATAAAAGACTAAATGTAACAAATGTTAGTCTAGAAAAGAGAATGTCTAATGCAGAAGAAGCTATTAGTATATGTTTTATATCAATCTAAAAAAATACAACATTGAGGAAACTGGTTGCCAAAAAAGAAAAAGATCAAGAACTCAGCAGAGGTGTCTGCAATGTTTAAAAATTCTGGCCTGTTTTATGCACTACTTTCACTTTCTCCAAAGGAGGAACAACACTACCAACAATAATCACACAGTGTCATAACTTAAGCAATACCTACCTACCTACTTTTCACTACTGCAGAGAGAATACAATCTATTGAAAAGCATTACTTTTTCCAGACATTTTAGCATCTTTTAGTTCATATATTTTTAAGTGATCAGCTACCCCAAACCTGAGCACAGTTCAAACAAGAAACTGCTCTTGCAGCGATCACCACACCCTGACTATGCAACACTCCGCACAGGCATATAGCCTCCGCATTTGTATGCCAAAAAAAAAAAAATCACACAGGTCTTGGAAGCCAGAACAGCGCGGGCTGTGAGCAAGGAACAACTACCAACCCCTCCCCAAAACAAAAACACAAATACAGAACAACTTAGACGCTGCTTTTAAACCTTGCTCTTCCTCGTCCCTCTCTTCTCCAAACTGCCAGGTCACATGGTGCCTGAAAAGGGTGTTTCCAGCCTTTAAAAAGGCTGTTCCCAGCCTGTTAAAATAAATTTCAAAGCTTATTAACTACACACTGCTCTGGAATGCCTCAGGCCCGCTGACAGGAGGGTCACGCCAGAAAGACCCGGAGCTGGCAAGCTCGTGTTACCGCAGCCCACAAAATTCCCAGGAGAGGGGGGAGAAAGGGGAGGAAACGAAAAGAGGAGAGGAACGCAAACAAGCCCCGCTGCAGGGGCAGCAGGAAAGCAAAGCGAAGGGGATGGATAAACTCACCGAGAGGACGCGTGGCTCCCGTGCGTGGCTGCAGGGACGCGGCTGCTCCTCGCCCCGGCGCTGCGGCTGCGGTTTCCGGGAGCTGCTGGCCAAACCAAGTCAAGCCAAGCCCTCGGCAAGCCGGAGAGCTGAGCCACGCAATCCCCACCCAGCAGCAGCACGGGGGAGGGCACCCAGAACCAGCAGGTTCAGGCTCCCACCCAGCGAGCAAACCCCTCCTGCTCCGTTCTGGGGTGGCTTCTGGAGCTGGCCGGAGCAGGGTCCCACCCAGCAGGGATGGCTGGCACCGAGCTAGCACCAACAGCTGCGGTGAGGCTAAATTCCCCATCCAACGAGCAGCGTTTGCCTTCCACATTTTGATTTCTTAGCACCGGAACCCACTCATTTCCCCTCGGCAGAGTAAAATTCCTGATACGAGGTTACAGTCCCTAAATTTGGATGGGTTATCCAGGCCCTCTGAGTACCAACTGAAAGCAACTGAGCTGGTTTAGGCCACCAAAACTTGACTGACTATGGCTATTTTTAAGCATAACAATTCCAAATAATCTATATTCATTTAGAAATTCAAAGGTGCTTTTTGAAAAACCAGTAGTGTTCCACTCTTGAATTTTATTTTTTTTTTTGGCCATATAATCAAGTTTTCAATACCTGTAGTAGCATGGGACTGTCACTAACAAAACCTTCAGCTATTTTTTCCTAACAGCCTCAGCGTTGCCCTTTATCTTGAGGGAATAATAAGAAACAAGTCAGCCCTGAAAGGGAATTAGAAAGGGAAAAACACCTGCAGACTGATGAAGAAAATATCCCATTTCTGAGCGAAGTGTAGAATTTTTGTTGTGAAAGGATTGTGCTATTTCGACCACTGCACAGCTTTACAAGTGGCAAATCCTGTACCATTACAGCTCTTCCACGCAAGAGGCACCTTCTGTACTCACAGCAGCTTCCAATTTTTCATGTTTAGGTCTATTTTTAGCCTGCCTCTGCCACCAAGAAATCCAGCACTGTTCTCCACACAAACACAGCCCTCCTGATTCTCACGAGGTGCCAACAGCTCTGAGGGCAACTTCCAGGAAGAGCCCCAGGATTTGCCACAGTCCTGATGCAGAACACCTATAAATTGTGAATCTGTGTGTCATGACAGGGAGAACTTGGAAAGGAAGTCCTCAGATAACCTGAATTGTTATTTTCCTGAATAACCTCAAATTTTAGAGATAGCCTTGGCAACCTTCACAATTTGATTGGGAACATAAGAATCAATTTATGCATCTCTGTGGCCATTCCCAACCAGCCCTGTGACTTCAGATGCCTTCTACTCAACAAAGCTTTCCTTCACAATAAGGTACCTTTGCAAAGCTCACAAATCAAAAATTTGGTGACAGTTAAGTAAGGTGTGCAGCAGAAAAATACACTGACAGTAGGTGCCACTTTTGATGATAACTTAGACAAATTTTTCAGCTGCAAAAACAGTAGGGATTTCACTCAAAGATATTTAGTAACTGCTCTTCTTGTTCCTTGTTTTCCTGTTTGTTGCTTAAGAAAGCAGAGTGAATTCCCCTTTAACAGAGTGTTCATTTAGGTGCCAACTGAAAGTAACTAATCTGAAATTTCTTAAATCATTAGGGTCAAGAAGCTTTCCCTGAAAATCTGAAACAAAAATAATTCTCACTGCACTTCCACTGTTGTTGAGCTCTCCCAATACTGCTTCAACAGTCCATGAAACCAAAAACAAAGATTCTCACTTCTATAAGCTACAGCAGCCAGCCAGAAAAAGAAAATAATTACTCATTAAGAGCAACACAAAAAAATCTGCCACATAAAAAGCAGTAAAACTTCATCTGCTATCAACAGAAATACTATATAAGAACACAAAAATCCAGGAAGGGTGACTGCATCCAGCTGTGTTCAAGTATTAGTGCCTTCTATTAATAGACACGATTGAACACTGAGGTGGAAATTGGCTTTCCTGATGGCTGTGGAACTGGCAAAAACTTCATTAAAGGCTGTAAAAGGAAACAAAAGCAGCACTGGCAGGAGACCTTCTGCAGAGGGAGGAGGTGATTTCAGTTTTTCCTCCTCACTGCTGCCTGCTAATCCTGGCAGCCGTGACCTGGTCTGTGCACCTTGGCAGTGAATATGTACATGGAAGAGGCTGCTCTTGGGCAACCCAGTAAACATTCCTGATGACGACAGCCTCACCTGAAATCCCCTTTTCTCTCCATTTACCTGGCAAGGCAGGTGCCCACTGAAAACCCCCCTAGTACAAACCAACAGTCCAGCAGGACTCCCCCACCCAAGAGGAAAGAAAGGCTCGTCACAGGAACAGAGTCCTGTTTCGGGTTAAGCCTCCCTAAATTATTCATTCAGGTTTGAGTCATACAAAAACTGGGAACATCCAGGTTGCTGGGCTGAGCCTCCTAAGTGCCCTGAGTGCAGAGGAGGAGGCAAGAGAGGCAGCACTTCTTGCACCGCAGGGACACTCAGGCGGCCAATTAACATCCCTGCAGGAACACAGTGAGTGAACACCGGCTGCAGTTCCAGGAACTCGAGAGTGACACAACCGAGAGCAGAGGGGTAAAATGAAGGCAGAGAGAACTGCACTCCTGAGGATGGGTGCAAGGGGAACAAAGCCAGGCAGCTGAGTGCTTTCCCTCGGACAATCAGACTGCCCACACGCTCAAGCACGACACGATGACGAGCCTTCATCACACTCCTGCATCTGAAAGTCAGAAACCCCAGAAGAAACAAGCCATCAGTCACTATCGCTTGCTAGCTGAAGGAAAAATTGCTCAGGCCTGATGTGGAGGCAGCAAACCCCCTCTTGGCTCTTCAGTTTAATTCATAAGGTAGGAATAGGGTAAAAAAAATAAACAGTGTTAGCTGGAGCAACTTAACCATCCCAGCTCCCTTTCCCCTGGTACAGATTTAGAAATTTATCAAGGGTAAGTAATGACAAGTAAGTATTACTGACCAACAGAATTACTAAAGCTGCATCAGGGGGAAATAAATAACAGAAGAAACAGCACTCCTAAACTGTCCAAAAACTGGTGGAGTATTTCTGATTGCACTTAAAAGATTTGATTTTGCAGGGTAACAGAAAGGGCTATCTTGAGTTTTCGAGAAATACTTCCTTTCCTGTAAAATTCCTGTTTAAAAAAAAAAAAATCACTGCAAAATTATTTGTTTGCAATAGGTATTTTTAGAGAAGAAAATAAGGTAAAGAAGAAAACAGCTAGACAAAAGGTATGGGTGGTACAAACTACAATAAATCTCTGAGTTTTCCTCTATTTTAAACAACACTAGAGGATCAGAGGAGACTGTTGAAAGCAAAAGTTACAACTAACAGAAGAATTAGCCTAAGTGAAAAAAGGTGGAAATGGCTGAGTAGGAGCTAAAAAGGCTGAACTTAAATTAGCTATTGATAAAGAGTCAGCATTAGATAGTATGAGATGAGTATTTTGACAGTACGTAATCTTTACCAATAAACATGTTGGACTGCCACAGACACTGCAGAAACAACAAGTACTGGTAAAATACACAACCTAAGCCGTCGTAACCTAATCTACACCAATTCCTGGCAATTTCATTGCATTATTTTCATGGCAATACCTTCCAGTTCTTAGGCTTAATAGCATGTACTAATTGTGCCTTCCACACTTAAAAGTTCTTTCTACTTATCACAGAAAGAACATGTACTGAAAAAAAAAAGACTTGGAGATGTGTTAGAAAATTGGATATAAGCATCCCTGTGACTATGCAGCTGGTGACTGATATGGGCTACAAAACTACATCCAGCTTGACTAGGAGGAGAAAAACCCAGGCAAAGTGGAAGGAATAGAAAGAAAACAAACACAATCAAACAAAAAAGCTTGGCTATCTTTAATGATAGATGAAAACATTGAAAGCAGGGGACAGCAGGCTTTATATCTTTGTCTCCAACTTTGCTGAGTAAAAAGGAAAAAATTATTTACTTAGGAAGCAGGCAGATATCTTCAGGTGTATTGTTTCCCAAAAGCACTGATTAAGAAAATAAAAAACCCCATTCACCAGCAGAAACACGTCCTGCTGTTAGGATCCTTCAGGCAATGGGCTCTCTCCAGACATGGAACACTGTGGTGGATCAGTGGATCCCTCTCAGCTTGGCTTAGGAGCAGCAAGCCTCACGTCTCAGGTGTGAACCAAGGAGCTGGAAAGCCCCTGGCTCACACATGGGAGAGAGGGTGGGTTGAGAAGTGTGTCAAAAGGTGCTTCTGAAACCCAGAATTTCAGGGTAACCAAAGTACAGGACATGGCACCAGGACTAAACAAAGACACTGATCTTGTCTCCCCACCAGAGACCAGCACCCAGCTGCCTCACTCTTGAATACTGCCACCAAAATGGGCCCAACCTGAGCTCTCCCTGAACTCCAGCTGCAGTTAAAATTTACTGTCAGACTTCACCAAATTCCATCAAACTGTCCAAAATACTCATTTACCTCAATAAAACATACTGCTGCTTCTCTTTTGAGTGACATGCACTTTATTTACCTGTGACAATTGTGCACCCAACAATGGCTACCAGGTGCAGCATCAGCAAGAGTATCTTCAACACCCTCTTTCAATACCCTGCAACACCTGAGCACCCTGTTTCCCCTCAAAGACAGTATCACCTGCACACCTTTGCAACTCAGCTTTAAAATGCTCCTTGAATGATCTGCTGGACTGCTCCAGGGGCAATGAAAGCAAAGAAAAGCCATCAGTGCTTCGAACTCACCAAGTTCCAACAGGCAAACAGAACCCAAAAAAATACAAACACCTCAGGGTGGGAAAACAGCCACAAGCCCCCTAAATATCAAATGAAGGTTGCCACCAATATCAACAGGGCCAGGATTATTTAAAATAAAGGGAAAACTAACAAAGAACATGTGAAAGGGGAGAATATTATCCTCTATTCCCTCGGGATGTCAACACTGGCATTCTGCTGACTTGTGCTCCCCTTTTCATTTCAACATGTTACAATTTCTAGCAAGTCATGAAGAGCATCCTCGTGGTGTTGAATGCTGGCAAACAAAGAGTTTTCTATCCCACTGCAGGGGATTGACTCACACCACACTTGCAAAAAAAAAAAAAA
>VZTN01015650.1:45043-63736 GCA_013400515.1 Erpornis zantholeuca | reverse complement strand
GGGGAGATGTGTGAAGAGCGCTTAGACTTTCTTGTCCTCACGATAGGTATTCCCCTTGGAAAAGCGTTTATGTGGACAACCGACCCTAGGCAGGCTGCGTGGCAGCTCCCAGCATGGATCCAGCCCCTCACGGCTTCTTCCCCCTGGGATGGAAAGGGGCGGAAGGTGCTTGGGGCTGGTCCAAAGCCCGGCTCCTCCACCAGCCTCCCTCCAGCTTCGGCATCCCTGTTCTGCAGCCTCCCTCTAGCCCTGGCATCCCGACTCTCCCACCAAACTCTGGAGCTAGCAGAGATGGCAGGGTGGCACAGCTGTAGGGAAGGTGGCAGAGAAGCCAGAGTTTGGTGGGAGAGTTGGGATGCAGGAATGGGTGCAGTTTGACGATTTAGTCTTGCCGGGTTGTGTGCAATTAAAGAAGTTGGCATTTGGGGTGTTCTGTGCCAGGAAACCCCAGGCTCAGGCTGGGTGGGTGGAAGAGCTGTTAGATGTGTTGCACTACTCCAAAGAGATAACAGCAGCAGCTACTTGAACACATCCTTGTGTCAGGAGGCCTTGTCTATGAGCAGGAGGAAGGCAAAGTGTCCCAGTCTTTAGGGAGTGCTTGTCTCCTGCTTCCCTGGGGAAGAGGCAGCAGGACTAATCTGCGTGGTAGGAAGCCTTTAAACCCCATTAGTGCCTATGCCCTGGGCTGTCAGACAGGAGACAAATGGGTGAGGTTGCCCCTCGAGGTCTTGGGAAATGGCTTTAATCTGCAGAGAAGGAGGACTGTTCAGATGGGTCTGCCTAAAGCCACACCTGCTTTTCCTTTCTGATTAGAGGCATGCAGATTTATGGCTGACTCTGAAGGGTTTTGGCCTGTGACACCTAAGCAGGGTGCTCCAGAGGGGAGGGAGGTGAGGGCCGTGTTTAATGCATGGCTTCTATGCGCTGGTGTGTGCAGGTTGGCCTGGGGTCACTCGGACAGGTCTGACAGACTGTGCTGCATTCCTTCAGCTGCAGGCAGCAGACCCTCCCTGGTGGCAGAGGGCTCCAGGGAGCCCTCAGGAAGCGTCACCCATCTCACTGCAACGTGTCTGATGACAAACAACTGGAGCTGACAGTGACTGGAGTGGTGGAGTTGCACAGGAACAGGGCAGCAACACACGAAATTGGTGATGTCAGCCTGCAAAATGCTGGACATTCAGGGTTCTGCTGACCCAGAAGCACATCATCCATTCCAGCTCTGCCAGTGGGTTCAGTTAATGAATGAGGTTAGAACACTGCTGCAGGAGGGAAGGGAGCTGCCCAGACACTTGCCCCAGTTCCTGCAGTTGTTGCAGTGTTTTGTAAACTGACTGGGCTCCATCCAGCCTAGCAAGGAAATCTTGCTTTAGGGCTAAGGGCTTGGCATTGTTGTTTCTATTAAAAGGTTCCTTTAGCTTGCCACTACTTCAAGAAACCATTGCTTACTGGCAATTTCTGCCTAAATTTATTCCTAACTAGTTGAGATTACTTTTATATATAAAGGACATAGGCAGCAGACATTTACCTAGGGATGGAAAAGCAGGTTCTTGTTGGTCTGGCAGAAGTAGAATCAACTGATGGATGCCTGAGTCAGCCTTTTAAGTACTGCAGGCTTAAACTCCACTCCCACAGTTTACACATTTGGGTAAAGATTTGGGTATTTGAGTGGAGCAGTTGCTAGTAATTATCCAAGTCAGACTGACACTTATTAATTAGGAAAAAAAGGTTTTCCTTGCAGCTTGCAGCAGCATACAAGCATGTGGTATGAAAATCACAAAGAGTTTTCTGTCACAGTTTCTACTTATTCCTTCAGAGTGAAAGGAATGAGATAGATTTGTCTTTACAAACAAACTGTGGGTTTGCTGATAGGTAAAGATAGATACCGAGAGATGAAAAGAAGCAATGGGAAGAATCATAAATTCCATGGGAAAAGAAAAAGAGGGGTATACATCAGAAGGGGCTCTGTATTAGGTGATTCAGGAAGCCTGTACCTCTCAAGTACCTCAGACCATGGGGAAAGAAAGAGGGAAATGTGGCCAGGTAATTAGGATAAAAAGGAGGCTGCATCCTCTAACAACTTCAGAGACCCCAGGGGAATGCCCCATGCACTCTGCCTTTATTCTAATAAAGAAACAGGACTCCTCTGTCTCCTTTTTTGACAGAAACCTCTGGTGTTTTTGGATTAATTTTCCTGACAAGAACGTCTGCAGGTGAACAAATTCATTGACACTTGCCAAGTTTTATGTGGCACTGGCCACGGAGTTCTGCACAGGGCTGATCAGAAACAGATGCAGGAGGTGGTGGGCAGCACAAACATCAGCTTTTGGCTGGGAAAAGAAGAGCAGGTTGCCACATCAGGAACACACAGGTTTTTCTTTACTGCAGTGATGTGGACAAGTATCAAAAAGAGTTTGTGTGCTTTTAATAGTCATGGATACGTTTCCATGTAATTCAAGGTATTAGGAGTCTAAAATTGGAATGAGGAATCACAGACTCATCTTCCCCACCATGCCTCATCTCCAAAGGGCACCGGTTGACGTCAAATGCCTCCCAATAAAAAGGTGCTCAAAATTCTGGCAGGATGGAATGAATTTTTTGCCAAGCATACATATTTTATTAATATAACTTGCATAATGGTATGACTGCAAGCTTATGAGTCATTCACAAAATCTACAAAATAAAGTACAAAATCTCTTGTGTAACTGGATTTTTATCTGAGGTAGTTTTAAAAAAAGTCTTAGTATAAAAACTAGTTGAACAAATTGTTTTTTTAAATTTCTTTCTTCCTCTTCTCTGGTTTACAAAGACACTCATCACAATTCTTTGTTCTGTTGTTTTCATCTGAAACCCAAAACCATCAGGATTTACTTTTTTTTTCTTTTTAATTTGATGCATTCTGTCCCACCCTGTTTTAACACACCCACAATAACAAAGACTAACAAGTACACTTCATTTCTTTTTTTACTGTTTTTGTTCACAGCATGTCCAGTAAATGGAAACTGGAATTCTAAGTTATGGAAATTCTGTTTGTTGATAAGCATGGTTTGATGACATCATTGCTCTAGAAAGCATTAATCCCAATCCTTACTACTGAAATGAAAGATTTCTTTCCATATCTATGGATACATATATTTTTGCACATGTTATAAACATCTTTTATCATATAAGTGGTATGTTCTCTGCTACTTTGGTGGGGTCTGAAGATTTCCTGCTGGACTCCATCCCCACTGATGAATGGAAATTTCCTCCCCTCAGACAGTAGACATGAACTTGACACCAACCAAGAGAAAATTAGAGCCTTCCTTGAGGTTTGACAATTTGTAATTACCTAAATACCGAGCAGAACATCAATTAAAAACCAAAACCATTTGAAAATTAATCTTGAATAACTTCTGGAGACAGATTTGTCTGATTGGTATGAAAAATTTTATCAATCCAAAATTTTTCTCTTTCGTCACAATGAAATGCAGCAAATCCCAAAGTTTAGTAAAATGTATTACAAACAACCATGCAGGGGAAAAAAAGAGAAAATGGAACTGTGGATTTCATCATCCAGGACTGTGTTCCACCTCTGTGTGTTTCGTCCTCTGTTCTCTCCCCAGATTCTGCTGGGGAAGCCAAACTATGCTGTCAGTCCTGGGAGTCAGCAGAAACTCAAGGGAACTCACTTGAGACCACACTATAAATTAAGCTTTTAGCAAACCACAGGTATTTTTCTGGACTGGGTACAGATGCAGACAAGGTCATGGCCCCAAAGAGAGTACAGAAGGAAGAGCAGCACGATGAGTGAAGGCGTTGCCCCAGTGAATGTCAAACATTGCAGCTATGCAGGAGCGGCCGACCTGCAGCTCACATCTGTCTGCTGTTTTATCTGAAAATAACTTTCTTAAGACAAGGTGCATTCTCTCAGATGTAAACTAAATTATGAAAGTACAGGAAAAAAATGTATGATATAGGCCTCAGTGATTTTTATAAGCCTGATTAGTAAAGATTTCTACTAATGAGAATTACAATTTATCTTATCCAAGATAATTGCATTTATCTTGGATTTTTAAACTGTGGGGTTAGAGTAGTCTGCAGGTAGAAATTGCAGATTGGTGAGCTCTGTGAGAGGTAAGACAGAAAAGCCTTGTGTATTTAGAAACAGACTTTAAACTCTTTATAGTCTAGGGGTTCAAAATCAATAGAAATCCATGCTAACAAAATAAAGCACATAGCTTTTAAATATGGCTTTCAATGTCAACGTGCAGATTTTTGGAAAATGCCTTGATATGTGTCAAATCATAAAATCCATGCAAGAGATTAAAAATTCGGTGTACTCCTTGGACATTTTCCCAATCTACATTTGCTGAAGAAACAATGTTTGGCTTGAGGCTGAGAGCATTCCCTCCAGTGCCACAGTGCACTTGTCCTTAATCATCGAGGTGAACAATGCTCCCCTCAGGGCAGTAACCTTCTTCGGGTGAAATTAATCCTGAGATTCTTGGTATTAAGAGAGGCTCCCCGAAGGAAGGTGTGAGGAGCCAATCCAGTTTGAATTCAGCCATTTTACTTTGCCTCAGCTCTGGTTGTCAGGGGTATGGGAGGCACGTGGCGGGAGGGAGCGTACACCTCCCACTTGTAGGAGTGTACTAGTTTGAAATCAAACCAGTGGGAGATCGCAAGTCAGAATTATAATTTAATGGAAGAAAATTAAAAGAAAGAAATAAATAAATGCAGTAATACAAGGATACTGACAAAAGTCAGAAATACAACCTGACACTCTGATGGTGGAGGCAGTCCAAGCGAAGCAGTTCTGTTGACACGGGGGTCCTGTAGAAAGAAAGGTCTGGAAGTCCAGCAGTAGCTCTTTTCCTCTGGGAGTCCAGTAGGCAAGTGCTGCTGTGGTGCTCAGGATTTCACCTTATATCCATGATGGAATAGTTGGTTCCTCCCTCTGGGCGGAGCATCTCACAATGGGATGGTGAGTCATGAGATAAGGCACTGATGGGCCATTAACAGGAGGTAGTCCAGGGGGGTGTTATCTCTGAGTCATGGGACCAGGCATTGATGGCCCATTAACAGCAGATAGCCCAGGGGGAGTAGGCAAGGAAAACACCACCTGTTCCAACAGCTCATGAAGATGGTAACAGAATATACTTCAACCCAGGACAAGGAGGCAGCCAGGAGTGGGGGAAGCCTCCTCTCTGGGGACACTTCACCTGGCAGCATCCCACATGAGGCAGGCAGCAGGAGACACTGTGGAGGGGGGGGAGGTCTCCCACCGGAGAGCCAAGAGCTCTCCACCACGGGACAGCACAGGAAGGCTGGACTGGACCAGTGGTTCCCTGTTAGTGGGCAGACCCTGGGAGAGGCCAGGGGTTGTAGGGTGCAACTATTCTATCACCATCTGTTAAACCTGGGAGGGGACAGTTTCCTTATCTCTTCCACACCCATCTTCGCCCAGAGAAATTATCTTCCATTAATGGGCCAGTGAGCCTGGCTGCGTGGCTGATAACATGTTATCATCCCCTTGTGAGAGGCTCCACCCAGGGGGAGGAGCCAGACAGTCCTGCCTGGATAAAGCCTGAGATTTGGAACAACACAATCTTCGGAACAACACAATCTTTTTTTTCCCACAGGGGAAAATCAGGCCCTTTCTACCAGCACTGGGCTTCCAGGAGAAAACTTCATCTTTTTCTACAGGACTGCTGCTTCAACTGAGCCACCATCTGTCACTCCAGCACTGCAGCCACCACCTGACTGGACTATTGCCAAACACCCTAACTAAACAGGGTGTCAGGTCGTATTCTGACTCTGACAGTGGTTTTGTTACTACACTTTATTACTAACTAATAAAGAACTGTTATTCTTGCTCCCATATCTTTGCCCGAGAGTCCCTTTATTTTCAAAATTATAATAATTTGGAGAGGGAGGGAGGTTTATATTTTCCATTTCAAGCGGAGTTTCTGCCTTCATTACCCTAAGCTGTCTTTCCAAACCAAGACACCAGGGGGGCATAAAAACTCTCTATGTTGCTGCTCAGGTGGGGTTCGCTACCGCCCGCTGCTTGTGGGGGCTTGTTACTGTTCATTTTCTGGCCCTCTCGCCCCCTCCTTTGCCCTGGCCCCAGCTGGCCTTCTGGCCCTCCTGCTGGCTCACCCTCACACCTGTCCTGCCTTGCTGTGCCCCTGACTGCCACCCTGTCACTTCGCTCTGCGTCCTTGCCTGGACTGCCCACTTCCAACCCAGCTGCGCCCATCCAGCCGCCACCAGCCGCTCTGCTGTCCCGATCCTGAATCAAGGGTTCAAAAAGAATTAAAAGTTGGTAACGTGGATAGCAAGATGGAAGCAATATATTTTGATTAACAAGGAGATTAAAGGAAGAAACTGTGGTTTAATTATTAGCATATAGGTATAGTTGGAGCAGTTAGAGCGAAGACAATGTGTCGGAGTCCAGGGAAGCCTGAGAGCTTCTCCTGCTCCTTTGGTGGTTTCTTTATACCCCTAGAGCTCCTCAAAAATGGCCTAGCCAGTGACCTAGGCATTTGGAGAAGCTCCCTCCACTTTTGAGGGAACCTGAATGCACCAGAGAGGTGAAGAGATTTTTGTTTAGTGTGCCACAGAGAGTTTAGTTGTAGTTTTTAGGATCTTACTCTATGTATTATATAGGGACAAGATGGAGATTTTTGGGTGTGGTTTTTCCTTCTTTCTTCTTCTCCTCTCTCCTCATTCTCTTCTTCTCTTCTCTGACACCAGTTCCTGTGGTGTGGTGGTCGGTGGAAACAAGTTAGTATTGAAAAGACATATCAATAAGATGAGGGTTTGCTGGTGTTGGGAACAAAATAAGATATGTATTGTTTCTTGAATGGTTGTTAGTAAGATATAAAAAGTAGCTGCTGACTTGCAGCCATTGCCTTTCTGCCCTGGTGTCCTTGGAGGATGCTGCCTCTGCCTCCGAGGTCTTGATAAGAAAAATAAACAACTTGTGAAACAGCAAAGAAGATGTCTCGCTTCATTCTTTCCAACATGACAAACAGAAGAAAGAAAATCTCCGGGGCAGAGAACAGGGTTGGAGCCCCTGGCTGCAGGGGCACCAGGCCTCCGACAACAATGTGTCATGTATTTGACTCAGTTATGTTCTTAGAAGTGACAGGGAGGACATTCAGCATTGTAAAAGGGCAGGAACTGAAAACACAGCTGGCCTCTAAGATAGTTGGAGCCAAGAGGAGAGGCCTGGACCGTGACCAAAGGGTCAAGAAGCCCTGGCAGTGGGACAAAGTAAAGAGGAAGATATTTGACTTCATCTTCAAGAGACCACCGACCCAAATAAAAGGAAGAACTGCGCAACCATAATGAAAATTCAGCTCATTTTAATACAAAGTGCGAACAGGTGATGCATATGTACAGGCATCTCCAGGGACTTAGATGAGTATGTAAGGCCTTGGTGACTATAAGGAGACCAAATGCTTTGGAAATTTGCACATGCCTTCTGGAGGGTTACCTCACGTGTGGCCAGCACTGCAACAAACATATCACTTTTCAACTTCAATTAGCTGACGGCTCTCTTTGTCCGCAGCAGCACCTTTAGTGCATCAATCCATCTGGGCACTGTGACCCTGTCCAGAGTCCTGGTGCTCCCATCCAAGTGCCCCACTCACCACGTGTCTGCTGCCGTGGGAGCCATGCCCGTGGAGCTGTGCCCCTCTGGGAGCTGCGCAGGCTCACTAAGACCCAGCCCAGCCACGGGCAGGCAACATCCACACTCCCCTGATGCCTTAGGTTTTAACTTTTATATTTTTCTAATCCTGTACTGCTAGTGTAATTCTGAAGTTTTCTGTAGCTTGTTAAATGCTGTTCTCTGTGCTTAGATAGACATAAAAAAACCTCTAACTTGCTCTTCAAGGACACCTAGAAACAAGAACTGTAAACCATCATCTTGAGAAGAGGGGGGCAGGCTGGGGGAAAATCACATCATTGGCTGGGTTCTGGTTGGTGAATTTATGTTGTTACAAAAGTGTGAAGTACTCGTGATTCACACGAGTGCATTTTTGGGATCCACTGAGGCAGGACCTCGGGCCCCTGAACTGTGCACCTGAAGGCCTTTCAAATAAATACCACCTTTATTCCTTTGTTCCTGTCTGGTCTCTCTTTCTAGGTAGGCATTTAAGGCATCACCCCCCGCCACCCAAATGCCAGCAGCACTGCCCTGACTCACTGGGGTAACACCCTCATTTTCTCTCTGTGCCCTCTCTCCTCTCCCCCAGCCCTTTTCCATTTTTCTTTCTTCTCTTCTGTCTCTTCTAGCTTTCTTTCACTCTGGAGACTCCTTTTACTTCTCCGTTATCGTTACCAATAAATGGTTCTCAGACATGAGGTTTGCCTCCTTTGGCTTCATTTCGTTCCCAACCATCCATTTTTAAAGGAGGTCCTCGAAGTTTCCTGCAGTGGAACACGACATTTTTAAATTGGTGGCAGCGGTGGGATGGTCATACACAAGAGCCTTGTATCTTTTTGAACCCTTTTGGGTGTGTTTTAGGGAGAGATTTTGTTTGGGCATTAAAGAAAAAAAAAGACATGACCCTCCCTGAAACTGGGTGCCCGCAGCAGACTCAAGGTGTATCCTCTCAGACAGTATTTATGTCTTGGGGCAATTAGGAAGTCATTAAAATGTGGCCCTTTCTGAGAAGCATTTTGCCCCCATTGTCTGTGAAACAATTAAATTTAATTAAAGGTATGTCCTCCAAGAAAGTGTTCACCCTGGGACAGTTTGGGATTTTTTGTGGTGTGGCACTTTTCTGGGAAGCATTTTGCCCCCCTTGCCTGTAACTCTCTGGGCACAGCTGCCATTGTGAGTTTAAGGTGTTTCCTCTCACGAATGTTTGGGGCAATTTTGGGAAGTTTTTTACTGTGTGACCCTTCCTGAGAAGCATAGTGCCCCATTTGTGCAGCTAATTGGCTTGGTCCTGTGAAGTGTGTTCTCCTGGGGAGTACTTTTTTGGGTTCCTGGAAGTTTTAGTGTGACCTTCCTCAGAAACCTGCTTCGCCCCTTCTTCCCACAGTCCACATTTAAAATTTTAAAGGTGTGACCCTCCCTAAAACATCCTCCCTAAAAGGGAGGTTTTCGTGTGGTTTTGGAGGGAGTGCTTAGTTTTGAAACATTAACAATAAGCACAAGTGCTATAACTTGTGGAGGATGGGACAGTGACATGTCTGCCACCCTCCTTGACTTTCTGGAGCCTTTCGAAGCCAGACCTTCAGTGCCTGGACTGGAGTGGGCTAGGGAGCACTGGCACAGCATCCAAAGCATCACAGATCAGGTCTCAGCCTTATGGGCAAGAACCAAGTCCAAACCAGGCTTTATGTGCTGTCCTTGGAGCCAACCTGGCTGCTGCTATCAGAGGGTTGCCTGGTGTTGCCAGGAGACAGTGGCCATCATGTCACTTTTCCCTGGTCTTAAAATTAAAACCAAAACACAGTTTATGGAGAAAAAGGGGTCTTTACCTAGGTATTTGTTTAAGGATCCTGGGGTACAGCACTTGGTCCGGGCGGAATGCCCTGAAACTGCATGCACCCCATCACACTGAAATACACACACTTGTAGGCCTTGCAAAATTAATATATTTATCAAATATTCCCCAATGAGAGGCTCGAGTCAACCCCCTGTTCTGAGGAACCTTTCCCCTGGATGGGCCTGTCTGAGGTTCCCAAATGTGTTCTGGAGAGGCCCTTGGTGTCTGGGGCTCCCAGGATGTTTGCTCTCCTGGTTTAACGGTGCCGTGGGGCTGAGCTGAGTTCTCAGCCTTGGAAAGTTACAAGTGTGGGGGCTAAAAGCACTGAGAATACATAAAACTATAAAAGAGTATGTAAGGGGGGGATTAAAAAAACAGCAAAAAATCATTCTGGCATGAGTCAAGTCCCTGCAAACCCTAGTCCAGACCCTGCAGGTCCATATCGTGGACCTGCAGGGGAAGCTGGAGGACGAAAGGGCGCACGACGACAACCTGCAGCAGGATTTAAGGGACGTGCTGGCCCCCAGTAAAAACGAGTACAAGAAGTTAAAAATTATCTGCTTTGGTTTGCAAAGATGCAGTGGGTGACTTTTGATCCCAGGGTGCTGAAGTAAAGGTTTTACAAGTCGTCACATCCCAACTTATGTTTTGGGTTGTATTTTCTGTTTCCTGCTGTCTTACCCATGCACGGATAACTGCAATCAGGGTTAAAAAAGCCCATCCAGATTAAAATACACTTTTTATACAGTTATATATAATACATTATAAAATACAGTTTATATAGTTTATAACTAATGCAAAAGCAAAATTAAAGCCAATACTCAGCTACTTTATATATAATGTGCGTATACATTCATACATACATAAGTATCTTGCAACTCTTTGGTACAAGTGTATCACGTAAAGCACTGTATCACTAACCAATGTTTCCATGATTCACAGGTAGAATAAAAGACTAATGACTAAACACTGCAGAAAAATAACTCAAAACAGCACTGGTAGATATAATAAATTTGCCCTGAAGTTACACTACAAATTGTTAGCATAAGGCAGAATTTTGACAGAAACCTTGGAGATCATCTAGGGCTTGGAATGTGAGGAAAAAACCTCTTCCACCTGCCTCCACTCAGGTTTTGCAAGGGTTATCCTGTAGCAGGATATCACCTGTAGCTGTCAGTGACAGAAGCAGCACAGAGTGCTGCATGACCCTGTAATACAAAAAAAAAGATATTCACTTTTGCAGCTGTTCCTTGGGGGTTTTCACAACTGTGCTTCTGGGAGAGAACTGGACACTGCTGGTTGTTATTACACACAAAATGCTCTTTTGCCAGGACTGCAAAATATCTCTTTTGCTTCCTCCTAGGGCTTGAAAATTCTTCCCTGATCCTGCGTTGTTTGGAGAGTGATGCTGCCTAGCGCTGGGGTGGAGTCACTATCCCTTGAGGGATTAAAAAATCATGCAAATGTGGCACTTGGGGACATAATTTAGCGTTGAGATTGGCAGTGCTGCGTTAACAGTAGGTCTTGATGATCTGAAGGGTCTTTTCCAACTTAAATGATTTTATAAGTCTGTGATTCTTCTCGTATTCTTTCAGCAGCTGCCTGTGAAACAAGATGTCAGTAATTACAGGAGTACTTCCATAGTGTTTCCTTCTGCACTTGTGACAGGGTATGAGGAAACAAACCTCTGGCAAACAAGAAATTCCTGTCGAGAGGGAGGGAAATTACAATGCTAGGCTCTGTCTGCTCGGTAATTGCAGATTGGCTAGATAGGGATTGGTGGATGTGGAGCATTTAGCAGCCTTGTTAGCATCTGCTTCGTCCTGTGTTTACCTTCGTTAACTAGTGCCTCATCTGGAAGTGACATTAGCGTGTTAAAAGCTGCATAAATATTAACAACCATGTATCTGCTTAGGGCCTGCATCCCTGAATCCATTATATCCACCGCTCTGCCATTAATGCCCTCATCATCTTTCCTCGCTTGTATGGATCAAGTTGTTCTCCATCTTGGCATGATGGCTCCCTACAGACAAGTTTCACAGGTCTTTTCTTAGGTTAATACCATGCTTCGTGCCTCTTAAGAAGCACAACTTCCAGTCAAAACAACACAAAGGAAGCCTAAGCGAGGACAGGCCGGCACAGGAATGTTTTATGGGAAATTGCAACACCTCTTCGTTTCGCAGTAAATTCTTTCTTGTTTCAGAAATGCATGAAAACACGGAGCTGGGATTTCTTGGAAGGGAAACATGGGTAGCACGGAAAATATTTTACAGCTGTGTGTTGCTCTGAAGGCAGCAGGCATTTTTCATAGTTAAAAAGAGCAAACGAGCTGAAGGGGCATTGAGCCGAACCACAGATAAGTGAGCACCAGGGCCACAGCACTCGGTGCAGCTTGGTTGGGTGAAAGCCTCTGCGATGCACTGCCCGAGGACATCCCTGCTCGCAGCAGCTTCCCTTCCTGCCCATGCTCTTTTGAAATCAGACATATGGCATTAATGGAGCCGGAGCGTAGATCGCTTCCACTCTGCACACACAGCTTTCCCTTGGGAGTAGTTCTCCGTTCCTCCTTTCTCTGTTAAACCTCTGCCGGGTTTGTGTTTGCCCTGAGATGCGAGGTGGGGCAGCCCTGCACTGCAGCAAAACCCATTTCCGTGCATGTTCAGGAACAAGCGTGAGCACAGGAGTGCAGAGGACTTGATTTGCAGCTAAACCACTTCGTAGAGCAACCCAGCACGATTTACATGCGGCTGACGTGCAAATCGCTATAAGCTGTGACAGACGAGGGCTTTGGTTTGTNAAGCGGTGACAGACGAGGGTTTTTTTTTTTTTTTTTTTTTTTTTTTTTTTTTTTTTTTGCACATCACAAACCCACGAATCTGTCACTTCTGTGGAGAGCCACGTGCTGCTTCTCCGAGGCAGGCTGATGGGGCCAGACAGCCCTGTGAGCTGAGCTGATGTTCTGCTCCCTGTGGGCAGTGACCACCCCAGCTCCACCTGCGGGTGTCCAGTGCCCTGTGTTGTGGAGGTGACAGAAACTCCATCTGCAGACGCACCGCAGCTGTCACAAACGTGGGCGGGTGGCAAATCTACGGCAGTTCTGGAGGAACTTTAGTTTTTCTCTACGGCGACCCCAAATGTTGCAAAACCCGAAATAATTCAAGTCACTGCGGAGCAGCAGAGGAGCAACAGGAAGTCCTCTGCTTGAGGAAATGGATTTGTTTTGTGTGGAGTGCCTTGTGAAGGCACTGCCCGGGACAGAGGCACCGTGCCCAGGCTTGTGCTGCCAGAACCAGCCTGGCCACCCCTGCTCACGGTGATGCTGTGCTCTGCCCTGGCACCAGCAGAGCAGCCCTGCCACATGTCCAAATTCCCAGTCTGCTTCTGAATGAGGGGCAGAGAGGGTCCCTGGCAGGGGAGTGGGGCGGGAGCCCCATGATCTGTGCAGGGTGACACCCTCACCCTGCGCCTGCTGCTCCCTCACAGCTCTGCTGTGGCTCACCCCAGTGAGCTCTGTCCTGCTCTGCTCTCCTGAGGCACCCGGCCAGCAGCACAGCAGCTTTGGGGTGGAGCTAAATAAGCTAAATAATTAATGTGCAATTATTAAACGTGGCAAGAATCATGGCCTCGAGTGAGAAAATAAATGCGTCCTGCTGTTAAGATCCTGAAAATAGACGATACTTTTGTAAATAACGCAGTACGAGTGCAAGTGCCCACCTACTTGGGGCACTAGGAAGTCAAAATCCTTCTCCACCACTCAGAATTTGTCATAATGGGAGGAAATGTGGTCCCTTGTTCTTGCCAGGGACCTGCTTCAAACCTCACTGCAAATATTGGCTTCCCACTGCCCTCAGTGAGTTTTAGATCAAGTCCAAAAAACATCATTTCTGCAACAGTAAAGTGTAAAAAAAGTACTTTGCATGAGCTGAGTTAAGATACCTGCACCTGTGAAAATCGCCTTTTCTCCTGTAGGGGAAAAACCGAGGGAAAAAAATTATAAATCATGATAGCAACATCTGTTGTCTTTCTTAAAAAGACTCCGGAAATCTCTGCCAGCATTGTGTACGGTTGGCAGAAGACACCCGATCCTTTTAAGCCCCAAACCTTGTGCCAGTGGCTGCAAGCAGGCTGGTAACTTGAGAAGAACAAAGAATTAAAGCGTTCGGTGCCAGCGTGCCTGTATCTGTTCGGCGATGCCGGCACAGACATTTCCTCCACATCCTCTGCCTCCATGTGGGTTTTACAGCAGGAGCCGGGGGACTGCCTTCACATTCCGAGCAGAGAATCCCTGGGGAACCAGAGCACCGCTGGGGATGGGAATTATTAGGTACAGCCCATAAAACAGAAGGCGAACGGGAACTCCCCAGGACTGCGGGAGGGCTCGGGGGAAGGTGTGGGGCGAGGTGCAGCCCTTTGCTCCGACCATGGCTTATCTCTGGGGACAGGCACCCTGTTCCCAGGGTTGGACGGGGGTGGGTGCGTGGCTGCCGGATGACTTTCCTCCCTCTGACCGCAATCCTGCCGTTCCCGGCTGCTCCTGGCTGTCCGAATTCCGCCGTGTTTACAGAGCAGCTCTTCATGAGATGCACAAGGCGTGACTCATCCGCAGCACTGCCCGGGCTCTGGCAGAGCCTGGGTTGTTGAAGCTGAAACTTTCCTTTCCCTACCCTGACTCTGCAGACGAGCCGGCCTCCTCTGCACGGACTTGTTGACAAGACTGTGCTTGTACTCTTTGTTTTTCTTGCTTGTCTTGCCAGAAATCCTGTGCGGGAAGGTTCTCAAGAGTCGTTCTCGCTGGGATGTGAATTTCTGAGCAGAGAAATGGCATGCTGGGGACGAGCTGGGCACTACTCTGCTTGTGCTGTTGGGGTTGTCTCCCGCCTGTCGGTGATCCTGCGCTGCCTCCCCTCCTCTCCCTCTCCTCACCATGTGGGCCACGGCTCTGTAAAATAGCCAGAATGACCTACACCACACACCCAGGAGGTACCAGATTTAATACCCTTGTCTTTCACAGCTGAAGGGGTCTGTTAGACATTTCTAGACTTTGCCCAATAAATTTCACCACTGTGCTTTTTGTCTTTCTTTCTTTCTTTCTTTCTTTCTTTCTTTCTTTCTTTCTTTCTTTCTTTCTTTCTTTCTTTCTTTCTTTCTTTCTTTCTTTCTTTCTTTCTTTCTTTCTTTCTTTCTTTCTTTCTTTCTTTCTTTCTTTCTTTCTTTCTTTCTTTCTTTCTTTCTTTCTTTCTTTCTTTCTTTCTTTCTTTCGTGACTGTTGGATGCTCAGTATTGTCCTACTGGCAGTGCAGGTTCATTCAAGGTAACTCACACTGGAGTTAATATTTGCCCTACACAAGTTGTCTCCTCAGCCCCAAGTCCTCCAGAAAGGATCCATGCTGTCCCCTGCTTTCTACCATTCCTGGGGATCAAAACAGCATCAACTAAACATCATTACTTTGGTTAAATTATATTACTTTTTGATGCTCTGATGACCTTTGTGAGTCTGAAGCATCTCCCTGCCATACTGAGAAACACTGAAACATGTGACAGAAAGACAGAATCTGAGGAATTCAAGCTCTCAGACCCACACAGCCCTTTCAGCTGCTCAAAATGGCTCCAAACATCAGTGGCATGGTAGTGGTGGGTTCTCCTGTCCAGTGGTACACGTTGTGCCAGCTTGTGTCTCCTCTTCTTCAGGGTGCCCCAGGAGGCTTTGATTTCTGCTGCCTCTTCTCTGGGGAACTCCCTTTGCCCTGCTGGGGCCATGACTCATTTCCTCCCTATGGCTCATCTCATCCTGTCTGCTGCCAGAGCTTACAGCTCCCTCTTCCCCTCTGCAGCAGCAAAACTTGTTACAAAAACAAGCGAAGCTATCACGTTGTTGGGAATTTTGTCGCCTTTCCTGCAACATGTAGAGAGCCTTATCTGTGAGGCTCTGTATAAGGTGTGACATGGAAGCAAAAGTGGGGGGAAAATCCAGTTATCTGAATGTAAAAACATTTTATATTCCTGTCGTGCAGATGTGGGGGGAGGCTCAGGCAATAATAACTCAAACAGCAAAGTAACCCCAAGCTTTCAGTCCCAAATTTCTTAATATAAATTAAAAGTTTGAGTAGTCAACGAAGGCAGAAATAACCATGTTTATGGTTATGGTTTATGCAGTGCTAGATCTTGCAGTGAGAGGCATCCTGAAAGTGAGCTGGCCAGGAAATTGGGGCACATATTTCCCTGCCCTTCACTTGCATGTGCAGCAGAAGTTCTGTGTTTATGTTGTTCAAGATAAGTGATCTTTCTTTGCCTGAGAAATGAATCCTTTCTGAGATTGAAAAAACAAAAGTTTTAGTTATTATCTAGCCTTGCTTAAATTTGTTTTCACCTGTCGCTCAGATTCTGTTTGTGTCATTATTTCTATAAATTTTGAATCAGGAGGCAAACAAAACTGAGTAGGAATCTTAAAATCATGCAATCCTCTTTTACCATAACTTAATTCTGGTATTTGGCTTCCTACAACTACAGGGGAAAATAAGAACTTTTAGATGGATTTTTTTTTTTAAATTCTTCACCTGCTTGTAAACCCCACTGGTGATGTGCCAGTGATGTTTTGCTTCTGTGAAGAGTTTCTAGACCTTGCCACATCCAAAGAGATGGGCTGATGGAGCCTGCAACTGGAAATGATGGATTGCAGTCATGTTGGGCCTGAGACAGGATGCAGCTGGGCTGTGAAAGGTGGAAAAGCGGAAATCATTCTGTGAAATCAGTGTCCAGGCTGTTCACAGGTCATGTAGAGAGAGACACATGGGGAAACTGTCAGTCCTCTTACAGCTGAGAGGGAGAGGACTCTGCTGTGGACTCTATCAGATGCATCCTCTGTTTTCAGACTTCAATTCAGTTTTAACAGATAAAAGGGAGCACCGCAGCAGTGATAGTTCACTGCTATAAATAAAAGCACCAGTGTTCTAACCTCAGAACTGATTGCAATTAAAATCTGAGGCACAGGGTATTCTGCCAGTGTACATGTGAGAACACAGCTGAAATGCCAGTAATTCAGAGCCTGCTTAATTTTAAATTTTTTTTCAAAAATGCTTTTACTACTAATTACAAACTAGAGCCAAACTGGCAGAAGAGGGATTATAGTCATGGGGCATAATCTGTTGATTCATTCCGTATTTTCTTTGGAAACAATTAAAATGTGTGCCACCTGGTGAGGTCATGGGATCTATTTGATTTTTTAAATTTTTTACACAGTTTTGTTTTTCTTCCAGTTTTCCTTTTCCTCTTCCTTTTTCTTCCTTCTTCTTTTTTTTTTTCCTTTTCTTTCTTCTTTTTCTCTTTCTTCATTTTTCACCTTGGTTTTTTTTTTTTCTGTCCTTATTTTTGGAAGCAGAACAAGCAGTTGAAAACTAATCCACGGCCAAAAGGTTTCTACATGCAGCTCTGCGCTCACACTTCACCCCTGACACGATGCTTTCAGTTCCTGGCTACCGTGAGCCAAAAAAAGCCTTTAGGCAGAGGTGCACGTTGGAATGAGGGAATGCTGAGCCTGCCAAGCCGTGCTGGGGAGTGAGACAAAACTCTGGATGTGGCCCAAGGAGACCTTTGTCGTGCGTCAGCTCTTGTGGTGCCCAGGAGATGGAGATGGTGGGGACAGGCACAGCTCTTCCCGAGCCAGCAGCTGGCCGGGGAACGGCGACAAGAGCCCTCCGACGGCAGCGAAGCTGGAAAAAGCGCTCAGCTTTTCCTCTGATTCCTGTAATAGCTCAGGATGACTTCACTTTCCTATTCCCAAATCCGTGTGCAACACCTGGGAGCTGGAAGCCCTGGAGAGGGGCGGCGGCTTTTGGAGGGCTCGGAGCTCCTCCGGCGCTTGTGCGCTCCACGCAAGGCGCTGCCGCGGCTCCCAGGGTAGCTGCGGACTGGCAGCCAGGCCAGATTTCATCTTTTCCCCCTCAAAGCAGCTCACTTTGTAGCCATGGCAACTCGCTGCCAGGCGCAGGCAGGCCCTGGAGCTGGCGCTCTGCAGCAGCTCTGGTCCGGCGTGCCGTGGCTGGCCAGGCAAGGGAATTTCCAGGAGTCTCCTCATCAGTTTACAATCAGCTGTTCTGGTCTCCCAGAAGACACCTAGGAGGCTGAAATCGGAATGAGATTTTGTGAGCATCCCTTCACGTGTCACAACATCTCTTTGTGAGCGGCAGCATCCCCTCGAGGTCTGCAGCATCCCCTCAAGGGCCACACCATCTCTTCTTCAAGGGTCACAGCATCCCCCTCATGGTGTGCTCCCACATCCCCACCACAGGTGTGGAGCTGCAGACCTTAGGTGAGACTCATCACTGAATCTGAGCAGGGCTCAGTTCTCCTCAAAAAGGCTGTTTGGGTTTGCTGCTGTCACAGTGCACCTTCTTTGTGTCTCAAAAATTCTCCACTGGTATGTGTATTCCGGAGTGGAGCAGGGATTTGATCCCGCTCCAGCAGCAAACTCTGAGGGGTTAAAGGATGGAGTCATGCAGCCTGGGAGACTTTGCTCATCGACTCCTTGCTGCTTTTTGCTGTTGCAGACATTTGTTACACCCTGCATTAGTCAGGTTGTCCTTTATGACGCCTTCCTATTACAGCAGCAGCCTTCCTTAGTGAAAATTTCCTAATTAAGATTTCTTAATGAAAACCTGTGGGTTGCTCTTCCGTATTCACACAGGCACCCCAAACCCTTTCCTTTCATTGGCTTGAGTTTTCCTCCTGAGGGAAGAGAGAACATAACAGGAAAACAAAATTACCACATTCTCTTCATCTCAGCAGCATGTTTTTTAGGTCTGTGAGGGGAACTAGGGACAGCTCCCTCCACACTCTGAGATGATAAGAGGAAATCATGGGCATTTCTTGTCCCTAGTGCCAGGCACAGCTCCACCCTTGCTTCTCAGCTCCTGCAGTTCATCTCCTGCTACCAGAAAGGAGAAGGAAGTCTAATATTGGTCCCTGGGGAGCCATTCTGGCTTTGCAGGAAGAGGCCTGCGGAGAAACCTGTTCCAAAAGCCAGGAAGGAGGTGGTGCTGGAGCCTCGGGTCTGCACTGCTCATATCTGCAGTGCCGATGTTTCTGTGTGCCCAAGCACGCACTGCTGGGTTTCACGCCAAGTGTTGTTTCTAATACAGTGATTTCCCTGGAAAAGGGCAAATCTCCAGATTCACACATCCGTTATGACAGGAGGGATGGAGAGATA
>VZTN01015650.1:5860-41980 GCA_013400515.1 Erpornis zantholeuca | reverse complement strand
AAAAAAAAAAAAAAAAAAAAAAAAAAAAAAAAAAAAAAAAAACAAGGAAATATTTTCATAGGATTCAAAGCTCTTTAGGAAATTAAGGAAATTAGGCTAGGGATCCAAGATTTTCTTTAGTAAGATAACAGCCCAGGAAATAAAAACATGTACTAATGTGGGCAAGATTCAGCTGTTTTCCAGTATTGCTGTGGGTATTGGCTGTCTTTAAGAGGAGGCTTAAAGGCATTTAAGGCATTTTCACCATACATGCACTCCCCATGTCTCTAAAAACAGCAGGTCATGGAGAGTGGCTACTGTGATCACCAGAGGTGTTGAGGTTTGAGCTGGAATTCAGCAGCCTGGATTTCTGTGAGACCCTGAGAGCACAGACTGTGCATGCCCACCCCAGAAGGGTCATGCTTCTTCTCAGCATTGCTGATGAAATAAGCCCCTGAGCTGTTGCAGCTGGATGATGATAAAGTAGAGCTGCTCCTCTCTCAAAGCAACACATCTGATCTTTTTCCTGGAGCTATAGCTGAATGATTTTGCCTAATTTTCAGAATTTACAGAAATACAGAGGTCTTACAGACAGAAAAAGGCCAATGATATGTGACAACTCGTTCCCTTGCATAAATTTAACTTTTCAGATGTTTTGCTCAAATCAGGATGAGAAACCTGGTCCCAGTTCTCATTTTTCTGTCCTCAAAAAAAAAAATAAGGAGAATCTTTCCCACAAAATATGACATTCATAAAGCCTGTATCAATAGTTTCTGTGTCTTCATTCTGTGTCTGCTTTGCATTATTAACCATTGCAGATCTCCTTGTGAAGCTTCATTGATCATTTGCATCTTGCAGAGGCAACACAACTGGAAAGCAAATGAACTTCACCACTCGCTCTACAAGTGATTTGCATTTTGGAGCTATTGGGATGGTGGTACAGAATAAATTTTATCCTGAAATCCTTTCCTTGGGGCTTCCCACTGTTAATGGAACCTTTTCCTCTTTCAGCACCAAGTATTTCCCTGCAGATGTTATGCTATATTTCCTGTCTAACTTCTCATACATTCGTAATATATTCTGTCATATAGGATTGTCTGGAGTCACTGATGCCAAACTGTAAAAATGTGCCTTTATCCTGCCCTGGACCTTTGCAAATGCTCCAGACTGTTGTTAGAAATATGCCTCAAACTATCCATGGGTTTTTTTTTTAATAGAAAATGTTACCCTGGAAGATTGAAGCTATTACCTCCCTGCTGGAAAATCGAACAATTTGCTAAGTAGGAGGAAGAATAACCTCTTCTACTCACCAATCTTTTTTAATCAGTGGGTACAGTCATGGCTTGTTAGCAGAGCCTTGGCTGCCTCTCTGCATGCTGCCAGCCTGACACAGCAGCTTCTTCCCCAGCCCTTTCCCTAAATCTTCATGGGAGAGCTGTTACTGAGAGAGGCTGGCTTGTCCTCATGGTTGTGTGATGAATTTCTCTGCTGCATGCCAGTCAAGGGATGTGGCTGTTTCCCAGGGATGCCTACAGCCTCGGGTACAGCCAGGATGATGTGAAAACAGCTTTTCAGCTAAAAGCAGGCCATTTTTTTGCTTCCTTCCCATTATTCCGGCAGCCAGGATTCTGAAAATAAATCAGAGGAATTTCAGCAGCTGGCACAGAGGGTTGGTAGAGTTGATAGGGCTGGGGCAACCCTACCTGTGGTCAGACTCTGAGGGCCAGTGTCCTCCTGGTGTCAGCAGTCACAGTGCTGCTGGGTTTCAGTGGGCATTGGAGGGACTTGGAGAAGCCCAGTGTGCAGTGATGTGGGTTTTGGTCCTCCCATCTTGTGTGTAGGCATGTGAAGACTTGTATGTGGCACCTGGGGGCATGGTTTATTGGTGGGCTTGACTGTGCTGCGTTAAAAGTTGGAGTTGACGATTTTAGAGGGCTTTTCCTACCTGAACAATTCTGTGATTCCCTGAGTCTGTGACCACACACACTGTGTGAGCGTTCCTGCTGGCTGTGGCTGCATCCAGCCCTGATAAGGCTATCACAAAGCTCAGTATCTCCATGCTGAGATGACTTATTAAACCCCATTTTCACTATGACTAAGCTTGGTTTAAAAAGGTTTTCACCAGCAGAAGCTGGTGGAAAGGTTTACTTCTAAACTCATGGAGGTGTTTTAACATCCTGCTTCAGACCACTGAGATATACCTTCCAGCACTGCCTGTCATCTCTGCTGGTCTTCTGTTGATTTCCCTTAACTCCTCTTCCATTTAAGGTTTATTCCCCTCTCTGCAGAAAACCCCTCTTCCCAGTAAACCTATTTCATAATCCCTTCCATGACTGTTTGATTACTACTGCCTCGAACCTCCCATGATCTTCTGCAAAGCAGCAATCACATCTCTGCAGGCTTGTCCAGCCTCATTCTCTCTTCTGGCCAGCTGCAAACATCTCAAACACCCCTGTCCTTTTCTGCTCTTCCCAGACACACCTCAGACGGAGGTGCACACTCTGACAGAGGACAGCCAAACTGTGCCATGGAAAGGATGCCCAGAGCTTCTCGAGGTGCTGTAAACCTTGGGAAAAACTGGCTCTGTGAAACCTGTAACTCACAGCCCACTGCCTTTCAGAAGAGCAGGAGGACCCGGCAGGAATTCCTGCTGCATTTCTGCTGATGTTTTCTCACTGCTGCCTCCGAGGCGTGGTAGTGAAAGACAGTTTTTAGTGTTTTATAGAAAAGTCTATACAAATTAGGTTAGGGAAGTTCCCTCTTCCACATGAGATGATGTACTCTCCGTACTCTCTCTTGGTGGAAATAGGGCTGTGGCGTTTTGCAGACCCTGACCAGAAGAGATTGAATTGTTTTACAAACACTAATTTTCCTGATTTGTGCCTCAGCAGCATGGACAAGCCACTGGAGCTGTCTCTCTCTCCCAGCTGTGGGAAGAGCAGCAGCGAGGGGCTGAACACCAGCATTTTGGCCACAGCCCTGGCCCTTTGTTCCCAGCCCAGGGAAAGGGCTGCAGATCCAGCCCCCAGTGCTCCCCCAGGAGCATCATTGTGCTCCCAACAGCAGTGGAAGGATTTCTGCCTCATTTGAATAATGGGTTAATTAGTGCTCGTCTGTTTAAAATTCTTCCACTTCTTAGTCCATCAAAGTCTGTGAAAGATTTGTCACGTGTTTTATGGGGATTAGGAGGCGGCATAATTTATACAAAATAAGGAAAAATTATACAGGAAAAGGAAGGAATTATTCCAGAATAGAAGCCATTAGCAAAAACAGTAAAAAATACTTTTTTTTTTTTTTTTAAATTCTATTTTAAGGATTCATATATGTATTTTTGGGCCTCATTCTCTCTCCTAGCACCACGCAGTGCCATGGCAGGACCCAGCTCCATAACATGATGCACTGGGCTTTTCGTACACAGCCTTGGGTGACCTGGAAGCATTTTTCTCTTGCAGGGCAGGTGAAAGCTGTCAGGAAACATCTGGTGGTGGGGGTGGTCAGTTCTGTGAGTTCATTCTGCAGCAGCTTCAGCAGAAGAGAGGAGGAGGAGCTCTATCTGAAGGGACTCTGTAGGTGGTGCAGAGAGCACATCTACGTCTTCCTTTTATTTCCTGGGAAATAAGTGGAGATAAATAATTCATCAGGAGAAACAGCACAGAGAGTTGAATTTGTTGCCATTCCTCACAGAGCGGGCTGCTAAAACACACGGTGCTTTCTGCCAGGACCAGATGAAAACTTACTGTCTAAATGCATGAAAACATATTAGGAGTCCAGGCAGGGTTTCTTTGCATGAAAATAACTGCGGGTGAAGTCAATAAAATGTTGTGCTGTAGGGAAAAACTCAAGAGGTCGTTGCAGAAATGAGAATTGGTTGTCTCAGTCTGAGCATCCGAGTGTTCCCCTGGGTCATCGCTGCGGTTTCGGAGTCTGGGCCCTGGCAGGGCAGGCTCTGCAAGGCAGGGAGCAAATGAGAGAAACCACAGAGTCATTTAGGTTGGAAAATCCCTCTAAGACTCGGCTGGAAAAGTCCTCCAAAATCATGGAATCCAATCACCAGCCCAGCATTTCCCAGTCCACCACTAACCCATATCTACATCTACATCTCTTTTAAATCCCTCCAAGGATGGTAACTGCACCCTGGGAAGCCTGTTCCAACACCTGACAACCCTTTTAAGTGAAGAAATTTTTCCTAATGTCCAAACTGAACCTCCATTAGTGCTACTTTAAGCTCTTTTCTCTGGTCCCATTGCTTATAACTTCTGAGAAGAGGTGGTGCAAGGAAAAGATCTGAACAGCAAAGATTCATTGGAAGGCAGAGAGAGGCCAACAATGACAAGCACAGGCCATTGTTTGTTAAAAGTCCAGCCACCCATGTCAGGAGAATTTCCTTCAATGTGCATCCTGGCCCTTCCCTGTAAAAGTGAGGCTTAAGGCATCAGAGGTGTGGGGCAATCAGAGCTTCACCAGGACTTGTGGGAGCCACTCTTGAAGACCAGAGAAGATGCCGGATGATGTTTTACCTCTGGGGATCTCTTGAATCCAAGTCCAACCCTTTGCACCCACAAGTGGGAGCATGGGCTGTCAGGTTGTCTGGTTTTAAGGCAAAACTTTAAAACCTGGTGTTAATTTGTCTCATCTCACCCATCCATGACATTTCAGTGGAACAGAACTTGGTGAAACCACCCTGACACCAATTTGTGTTTACGAAATTGCTCTAGAGAGGCCAAGTAACAGGAACATCTGGGGTCAGCTGGCAATTACCTGTGTTCCCAGGTATCACCCTGCTTCAGCCTCTGATCACCACCTTTGCTACTCCTTTTTAGGCCAAGGCTGCAAACTATCCTGGAAATTTGTCACAAGAAGAGTTTGTCCCCCTGGCAAAAAGATAAGCATATCTGAATGCATTTCAGGGATTTTTCTCGCAGTTCAGCTCATTCACAGGCAGCCATACAAACCTGTTTGTGTGGTTACAGCTGCAGCTCTACTCACCATGCATGGTTACAACATGAAGAAACAGAAACAGGGAAATACCTTGGTCTTGTCCAGGGCATGAAAATGCCATGGTTTTATAGCTCCCTGCTTTCCTGGCTTTGTGGTAGCTGACAAAATTGCTGCCCTGCACTGAGCCTGACCTCTGGGGCTCTGTGAGTTGGGACCCTGGGCCAGTGCCATCTGCAGAGCTGGGAGGATCAGTCTGTTCATCAGAACAAGGCACATGGGAGTGCATCAGCCATTCCATCCCCTTGACACGGAGTCAGGAACACAGGGATGATCTCAGGCGCCAGCAACTTTCATTACCTTGAAAACCCTGACTTGCCAGTGCAAGGCATGATTCCTTGTTTGCAGAGATAATGTCAATGGCTGTAATAATCCATCGACCTGATCCAAACGGAAAAGCAAACACTTTATTTCCATCCAGAGCCCTGTTTGCTAGGCAGTAGTGCCTGTGACACACTGGAGGATGAGCTCACACTCGTGAAATATTTCTGTTCCCACTTCTATTGTCCTTTGCGACGGAAGCTCTCACCTCTGTTTTTACTATAAAACCCTTGTAGGAGAAGAGATCATCTGCAGTTCTGACTCAGATCATTAAGGGCATGTTGAGAAATAACTTTCATTTCCCAGAGGACTAATTTACGTCAGCAGGCAAGAGGATAATCAGAGTCATAAATCTTTGTCCATGTCCGTATCTCCTGATGGGTTTAAAAATATCGGGGCAATACTTTCTATACCTTAACAAAATGCAGAAATTTGGCTTGGTTTTCCTGAGATCTGCAGAGCATGGTTTATATCTGCCTCATCTCCAGCATGCTGAAATTAAGCATGGCCTGTAAATTATGCGTGACTTTTTAACGTTCATGAATCCCATGATTTTACTTAATTGATCAGTTCTTTACCATAATTGGCAACAACCCATGAGGAAATGGATGTTCTACACCAGGCAAATGGGAATTTTATTGATGTAGTATTGGGAAAGCAATAGGCATGCCTAGCAAGCTAAAATGTTCCTATCCTTGTTTGTTTGAGAGCAGTGTTGCTGTCCTCCTGCCTGCATTTTACCTAGGGTCTCCATGGGAGTTAGAAAACCTGATCTATTTAATATTTATAGGGAAGCAGTCTTATCCACCTAGCCCTCTATTAATATTAATGAGGGTAACCATGTATGTTCCTTTCCCTGTATTAATATTCAAGGCAATGAACACAAGTGCCAGTGCAGGGATTTCAAAGTTTTCCCTCAAGACCAGCAGCCAATTTTCCTTTTTCCCACTCTCTCCATCTCCATTCCACACACTTCCTGAATAGGCAAGCAACATGGCCAGCTGCAACACAAGGCTCTTCTGCTGATCCCCATGCTGGAGGGGCAGCAATTCCTTTCACTTTAGGGGAAACAAACCCGGCGTGAATAATCTGGTAAATAAAAGCTGTGTACTGAACTGCAGCCTTTGCCCTCGTGTTGGTAATAAACCACAGAGGCACAGAACCATTCCGGTTGGAAAAGAGCTTTAAGATCACTGATCCCACCCCCAGCACTGCCAAGTCCATGACTAAACCATGTCCTCAAGTGCAACATCTACACATCTTTTAAATTTACCTCCAGGATGATGACTGCACCACTTCCCCGTGCCAACCCTTTTTGTGCACAAATTTCTCCTAATATCCAATCTAAACCTCCTCTATTGCCACTTGAGGCCATTTTCTCCTTCTGTTTCTCACCTCCTTGCGAGAAGAGGCCAACTTCCCCCTTGCCACAACCTTTTTTCAGAGGGTAAGATCCCCACTGAGCCTTATTTTCTCCAGTCTATACAAGCTCATCTCCCTCGCCCACTCCTCACCAGACTTGTACTCCAATCCCTCCTACAGCCCCACTGCCCTTCTTTACACGTGCACAAGGTTTAAAACTCATCAATAGCCAAAAAAATCAGTGTTCAGAGAGAAGCTACAGCCGTATCTCTGCTGTCCTTATGTTCAGATGATGGGAAAGGAGAAACCAATCACTTGATTCCAGGAGTAAAAGAGGCATTAGTTAGATAAAACTAGATTTCTTATAAAAACTAGATAAATCTAGGTTTCTCATTAAAATGGTTGCTTGTTGGGCAGGGTGGCATTGATCCTTTTATTGCTCTAAAGAGTGAGGGCAGACACAGCAGAGAGCTTTAGATGGTCCCCCAAAGCTCCCAAAGAGCAGTGGTGATAACAAAGCATCGATGGTGACCTTTCATGGCTCCATTTGTACATCTGTGGAGATAAAGATTCGTAGTGTGAGGGCAGTCAAAGAAAATTTAATTCTCTATGTGCACCTCCTAAATAATTTTAATGTGCAATTTGCACTCCTTGCATTCTGCTTTGGGAAGGCACCTGATTGTGTTGATAAAAGTGATTAGGGCAAGAGAGTCAGTCCTGTGTCAGTTATTGGGTGTCCATAATGAGATCAATTTTCTCATTTTATTTCCTGCTCATCAATCAACCTTATGCTTGTTGAGTGTAACCGAATTTGTGTCCAACAGCAAAATGAGGATATTTAGATTTACTCTAATAAAATCTTGTACCAAGGTTATATTAAACTGCAGAGAAAAATGGGAAGTGCTCTAAAACACTTTAACTTGAAGTCTGCATATAGCAAAAATGTTCCTTGTTCAAGCAGAACTTGCCTTTAACTCTTCATTTTTCTCCAGAGTGTACAGTAACAGGAATAAAAAAGTAGAATGACCTCAGACATTTCTTTTTTTTTCAGGGGAGGGAGGGAAAGAGCTTCAAAACAGTTGAAAAAAACACCTTAATTGTGCTCTCAGAAGGTCTTGGATGGACTCACACCTCATACAAAGTACAAGTCTCTGTAGTTTGTGTTAAAATTAGAAAAGGATTATTAGGAAGAGAAGAAGCCGTTGCACACAAATAATCCTAAAAATTAAGCACAGGGTGTATTTAGTACCTGTACTGGCAGGAAGAGCTGGTGTAATACACCAGACAGATAAAGCATTTCTTCAAAGATCCTGGAAACCAAGAACAGATTACAATAAACTAAAATGGCTAAAGAAAACACAGTCTCCAACAAGTCCAGAAATTTTCGTACTCTTCAGCAAGTAAAATCTATAAAACAGAATCCTCCCTACACCAAAACCCTCCTCAAAAAAAAAAAACCAAACACAAACAGCAACGACAAAAACCCATAAACCAAACCAAACCAAACCAAACAACAAACAAAAGACCACAAACAAACAACCCCCGTCAAAAAAAAAAAAAAAAAAAAAAGAAAGAGAGAAAAGGGGGAGGAAAGGAAACAAAAGAAACCCTAAAACAGAATGTGTACAGTCCTGGGCCAAGGGGATTTGTTGTGAAGCATCCTTATGAAAGCATCATCAACCTTCCTGGGAGAGCAGCATTCACAGACAGCTTTTTCGGGAGCCAAATCAAACATAACTTCCTGATATTTAACTTCTTGACCATTAATAAATGTTTTATGGGAGAACCATTCTGTATTACACAGCATGTGAGAGAACACATATCTTGATTTTTAAGTTTTTGGGAAGCCAGGGAATGCAGTGTCCTTCTGAATGAATTACTGACCACTTTCTTGGACACGGAGAATTAAAACACTCTGAGTTTTTTTATTAATAACCCTTTGTCAATAGGACTACCTGATATTACACAACCACAGCATCAGAGTGCACTCACCATACTTTCTCCAACATGTTTGATCTTCTTAGTAACTTTGTGACTATTCAGAACTCTTCATAAATATTTAATTCATGTTATTCTGTGGGCACAAGTGCTGGGGAAGAGTCAGAAAGTGACTCATTGTTTCCTAATAAGAGATGAGAGACAAAGAAGCTCTGTGTACTAGTTTGAAATCAAACCAGTGGAAGACCACAAGTCAGAACTATAATTTAAAAAGAAAAGTTTTTAAAAAAGGAATAAATGCAGTAGTACAAGAAAGCTGAGAGAGTCAGAATGCAACCTGACACCCTGTTGGTCAGGGTAGTGGTAGCAGCCCAGAAGAAGTTGCCCTGTTGAAGCAGTGACCCTGTTGAAAGAGGGTCTGGTCTTCACCTGAAGGTCCAGCAGTAGCTCTTGTCCTCTGGGAATTCCAGTGGGAAAGGCTCTCTGTGGTGTTTGAAATCTTAGATTATATCCAGGATGGAATGCTCAGTTCCTCCCTCTGGGTGGAGCATCTCACAATAGGATGTCCTGCGATAAGGCCTGATGGGCCATTAACAGGAGATAGTCCAGGAGCGAGTTATCTGTGAGTCATGGGCAAGGCACTGAAGGGCAATTAACAGAAGACAGTCCAGAGGGAGGAGGCAGGGAGCACTGCCCCACCTGGTTTCAAGAGCTCATGAAGATGGTGATAGAATACACTTCAACCCAGGACACACCGGCACGGCAGTGGGAGAGGGTTCTTGGTGCTGATAAAACCATCCAAGGATTTAAAAAAGCTCCTTTAGGATGAGAGAAAGTATCTCTTGTACCATCAGCAGGGGGATGTGTGAGAAAACAAGACCAATTGGTCTACTCTAAAATAACAAAAAAAAATTTTGGCGTTATTTTAGCAAATATAACGATAAAAACAGTAGGAGTACTTTATTTCATCTTTCAAGAGCTTTAGCCATGATATCATGGCTGGAAATAAGAAATAAGAAGTGTGATCACCCACCAAAGTAACTGATTTACCATTAAACACTTCTTGCAAGGTACAGCCATCCCTGTGACCTTCTGGTACAATTTAATTGGCTTCTCTTTATGCTCACATTTTTCTGGGATTTTTCTTCACTGATTTGGTGGTCTGCAGCAAATTTACCATAATGAGTTAGTTTCAGGATGGCTCTGACACAATACCAAGCATTAGCTTCACCTTTGGAGTTTAGCTGGTTGGACAACAGCAGATGCACTGACAGCTATGAAGATTCTTTGGGAAAAACTAGGGAAAAGGCATTTTCCTGAAGTGACCTCGGCATGAGGCTTCCCTGGGTGAGAAGGCTGCAGCCCACATTCACTTGAACCACGCACAGAGATGGCTGAGCTGTCTTTGAAACTGCTTCGGAAACCTATTTATTATTCATTTTACAGTCAGTAAAAATCCTTTAAAAAAAAAAAAAAAAAACCAAAAAAAAGCCCCAGCAAAAAGGCCAAACATGTCTACAGATGGTCAGGGGGTGCTGAAGGACATCAGCCATCACAGCAGGGACAGCAATCTCTGCCCCCTCAATGTGGCCTCCTGTGAATTCTTTAAACATTCCTCAAGTTGAATTCAAGATGATTTTAGCTATCTTGTTTTGGGGGTTTTTTTTGGTTTTTTTTTTTCTCCAGAGCTTGTGGAAGTTTCCACTCCATAATCTGATAGAGATTTTATTGAAAAATGGCTATGCAAAGGGTATCTGAAAAATGACTAATCATCATTGCGTCAGTCTCATTGACTTATCCTCATTACCTGACACTTACTCTCTCTGCATATTAAGGTTTTCCTCTACTTTGCATACTCTGGTATTAAATTCTGCCTTCAAACAAAAGTTTGAGCAACAGCCTGGGAGATAAATGGTCAGGTGTACCTTGCTAGAGTAACCATATACTTCTATTTTTGGCTGTGCTACATTTTGAGTTGCAGCACCACCCCCAAAGTGATGTCTGATGTGTGACAGTTATTGTTATGAATTGCTTTTGCAGACCTTTCAAGCTTGCAGGATGCTATCAATCCTCAGTGAAAGCACTGAAGGGTAAATTCTACATAAAGTTCCCATTTTAATTTTAAATTAACAGTGTCTTCGTGGTGTGGAGCTGCACAGTAACGAGCATCCACACTTTCATGAAAAATACCCTGTTTTTTTCTGGGTTTCGTTGGTCCTTCTGTAATTTTTCCTGCACCAAGAGGTCAGTGCTGGAGGGTTTAACCATCTCCTGGGGATCTGCCAAGAACTGCTCAGCGTGAGGTGAGGGTTGAACACGGGGATGCTCCTGCCTTCACATGGGAGCAGCAGGCATTTTCTTTTAGAGCCCCACTGAGCTACTAAGAAGGTTATCAGTCAACCAGGAAAAATGTGAGTGCCTTCAGAAACAGATTCTTCCCTGTTATCCCCTCCAAAACAGATCAAAAACTGGTGCTATAGCTTATGCATGTAACTAGTGTTTCACAACCCTGCCATTAACACAAAACAGTGTGTCTTCATGCTACCAGATCTCAGGTGCTGCATAAAGAGAGCTGCAAATCCTTAACAGTGGGTTAATCCTTTGGGTTCAAATCAATCCTTCATTTTTTTCTGTACCTGCTAAAATCCTGGTTCAGTTTTATGCTGCAGCATCGCCAAGGCTCGCTGGGCACTGCTGCGTGACTTTGCTTTGGGCTGCTGTGTAACCTTGAAATGGCCACAAAAATCCGGGAGAAAGTTGTCCTCTTTCGGGTGCATGGAAAATATGAACACTTAGAGAGGCCTTAGCAACAGCAACGACAACCACAAAAACTAAGTTGCCTGGGCTGTTTTACCACCCAAGAGGGTGGCAACACTTTGAGGGCAGAGCAGGAAAACCTGAGAGGCTGTGCCAGCACGATGGGCGAGTGCTGTCAGCAGGGCCAGGCAGGCAGACACTTTGCAGCCTGTTTGCAAAACTCCTCTTTGACTGAAAAAAAGCTCAAACCCCAAGGAGGAAGAGGAGGAGGAGGAGGCAGGTTTTGAGTAGTGGCTTTGGTCCTGCATGGCCTGGAGCTGGCAGGGGAAAGCATCCCTGAAAGGATCCTTGTGACACCCACGCCTGCCCCTGCTGCCTGTGGCCTTGCTGATGTCCAAGAGGTGGAAATTGCCTTTATTGCCTCTGCATAAAGAGCACTGTCTGTCTCACAGCCATTCAGGCTTCCAAACCTCTGCGAGAAGAAGCAGTAAAGTAAGATATAAAGTCAAGATACTGCTGTTTTATTGTCCGAGCAACGCCGAAAGAACTAAAAATGTCGTCATAAATATCTCCCAGCCAAAGGGAAGGCTGTTCCCTGCTCAGTGCCCATTTTATGATGTCAAGGTGAAGATGATTTATGTCGCCCTTGTAACTTACATGGGGCATGACACAGACTTTTGACATTCACTATTTTTTCACTCTACCGAATGTTATAATCCTGAAAGTGTGGATCCACTTTCCCTTCCTACCTTTTCTTGGAAAGAACTGTTAATATGTTAGAATTCTCAAAAGCTTCGGGAGAAAATCTGGGCTTATTTCACCCGTAAAATTTATTAATTTTTCTGAGCTGAGTTTTGTATCTTAACACTAGCACTGCCTAATATATAAATAATATCCCCAAAAACGGATAAGAAAGAACATTTTCCCCATTTGAAATGTATGTTTACTTTGTAGGAGAGGTGTTTATTTGGTGTCAAAGAGATGAAGATTTGAGTTTTTGAGCTCAGAATGAACCTCCCACTACCTGCTGTGGGGGCAGAAGAAGGTCCTGGCCCAGCTGGAGCACCCAGCTGCTACTTTCTTCCACACGAAAATAGTAGAAAGAGACAACTGAAGAAGGCAGAAGTTTTTTATTATATAAATAATATAATAAATATAATAAATCTGGAAATGCAGAATATTTTACTTATCTTGGCAGCTTTGAAGACCAAGATTTCCAACAGGAAATTAACACTGGTCACGAGGCAGTGCAATTACTAGCAAATTGTGTGTGAGTAGCCCATGCTCTAAAACAATCTGAGTTTCATTTTATTTTATATTTTTATGTATAGAGGCACTTAGCACGCTGCACAGCATCTACTGGTGTTCTTTCAATGAAAGCACATGCAAGATTAGTAAGTGATAAAGAGATAGATTTCTGTCCTGATGGACAGAACTTGCAAGATGGACAGCCTGTGGGCTGGGCCTTGGCAAATCAGTTTAATTTTCCCTGCCCCTTTATGTTTGAATGATGGATTAAGAAATAAATTTACTTTGTAAAATGCCTTGGAGTATTGATTACTCCTCTCCTCTGCTGTAAAATGCACCAAGAAAAGATGGTGTGCTGTTTTTTGTGGTCCTTTTGTATTTTTTTTTCTGCCTAGGACAATCATAATAATTTTGATTCCAAATAACGCTGCCCATTTTAAAGGGCATTCAAAAGCATCTTTCCCTCATTCTCTACAAAAACCACCATTTTAAAACGCCTCTCCCCTTACAGCAGGCGATCAGAGTGCTCTCCACACGAAGGATACTATTGACATATTCAGCGGGATATTTTTAGCATGGTGGGAAAAATAAAATCTTGGGAAAGGTCAGCTCTTCCAGCGCGCTAATTAAATTTCTGCGGAAGGAGATTATATCACGGTGGTGACACGCAGGCTCTCGGGGACGTCACGCAGCAGCCTGGGTGAGAGGGGCTGGCAGGGGTGAGCCTGACAGATCGCCCCTGAGTCATGCAGCACCACAATTCCTTCCCTGGTGGCTCCATTTGGGCAGGGCAAGCAGAGGGGTCTGGAAAAAAGAGAGGTTTCCCGTTAGCTGATGGCTGCTCTGTGCGTCCTCTCCGGGAGCAGAAAACCCTGAGGATTCAGCACGGAGAAAAGAAAGAATTTTTCTGCCATGAGGGTGGTGAGGCACTGGCACAGGTTTTCAGAGGAGGTGTGCACATCCCATCTTTGGAAACGCTCAAGGTCAGGTTGGACAGGGCTTTTGACCAGCCTGGTCTAGTGGAAGATGTCCAGGCAGGGAGTACCTGGATGGTCTTTCAGGTCCCTTCCAACCATTATATGATTCTATGATTTTATGTTTCTCTGACCCTATGATTCCATGACTTGATGCTTCAATAGCCTCTTCAGTTCTATTATTATATGATTGCGGAGGGGACATTCAAACATGAGGTCACTTTTCAACCAAAATGATGCCAGCAAAATCACAGGCAGAGATGGGACTTGACACATCTGCGTTATTTTGACTCCTGCCCTCAGTAAAACCTGAAGAGGATTCAGAAGGAAATCCTGGAAATTAGGTTGCAAATGTACCTAAACAACAATCAAAACTGGGTTTGTGCTCAGCACCCAAAACGCTGCATTCCTGCCCTAGAGATGGCAGCACCCAGGCCATGTCCATGTCCTTGTGTCCATCTGCTCACTGTGGCAGAGGCAGGAGGGTGTGTCAGTGGCCTGGGCCATCGAGGTCCCCTCAGGTGTGAGCTGACTCAGACCTCTGAATTTCTGTCCCTTGGCAAGGAGCTGCAGTAGGTGAGCCCAGTGAGCAACTGTGCAACCAGTGGTATCCCCCTTCTGCACCACTTTGGCTGCATAAACAGGGCAAGGGGAAAGCCTACAAAAGCTCCTTGCCCCTCCAAATGTAGTCTGTCATTCAGGTTATATGTAAGCTTTGTGCTTTTCCTAACAAATGGTGTGTTTTTCTTGCAAATTAAATCACCTCTGAAAGCTTTCAGTATAAAAATGTTTGTTGTTTGGTTGGTTTTGGTGTTGCTCTGGGTTTTTTTGTTTTTTTTCTTTCACAAAGTTGGATATATTGCTGCTGTTTGACATCTGTTGACTTTTGCTTGGTATCAGCAAAGTGCTCAGTAGAGCCTGGGATTTCAAAGCTGTGCACAGTGATTGCACACTTGGTGATTGTTGCTTGTCAGTAAACAGCCACCTTCTCCTCCCTTCAAGGGGGCAAAACTAACTTGCTCCAGTGGAAAAAATTAAGAACATTCTAATCAAGATATTTCAAACAGCTCAGCTATTTTGAAAACTGACTTCCAATGGCTATGAAGAATGAAAGCAGCTCTGTGTTTTCTGTGGTAACGCGCTGTCTGGATAAGGCAAGGCACAGAATATCTGCATCAGGAGATGGTTTGGGTTCTGCAGGACAGCGAGAGGAGCAGCTGGGCAGCAAACCCAGCAGCCACCTGCAGCCTGACGGGACCTGCCAGGCTTTGGAACCCTGCTTGCACCTGCCAGGACTTAAAGAATGCGATCAGTCTCTCTCAGAGCACTGTCAGAGGAGGACATTGCCACAAGATGAGCTACCACAACAGGCACAGATGGTGAGCAGGAAGGCATTAATGTCAGGCCTACAAGGAGGAGAAAGGCTTGGGATTAGCATGCCGGACAAGATTCCACTGAGCAGCCTGTGGGAAAAGGGGAACAAGAGGAAGACGCCAGGCCCGGTGAGGCAGATCTGGGTAATTCATCCAGACAAAAATTCCCACCATGGCAAACTGTAGGAAGCAACTGCTTGCACACATCCCACCCCAAGCCATAGGAACAGATCATATACCTCATAGCCACCTTAAATTTGGTCTGTTTAAAACTGGTGCCTCCAGAAGAACACCTGGGGATCCCCTCCATCAAGCAGGCTCCAGGAAGAGGGACCAGCAGGACACCACAGGAACCCCTGTGGTGGTGACTACCTTTCTACTTAATCTGTCTTTCTCTCTCTTGTCCTCTCCCCCCTCTCTCTCCACCTTACATTTACTGTTAAATAAAAAACATACTATCGGTTTCAGCAAATGGTCTCATTTGCATCTTAATTCTGGCAGAGGCATCCTTTAATAACCAGACCCTTACAATGGTTTCAGAAGTGGGATCCTAATGTTATTCCAGGGGATCATAAGAGCATAACAGCACCCCTGTAATGTACTATCTCTTCCCCAATGTCCAGCAGAGACCTTGCCACCCCTGCACCCACCGCCGGTGCCAGCACAGCTTCCTTCATCGTTCCTGGCCAGGGGTGAGCAGAGACTTATTTTTCTGAACATGTTCACTGATCTCCTGCAGAGCCCTGTGGTAGTTTAGCAGAACCTTCATGGCTGGAGACAATTTTGGTTGGTTACCAGTTGACGGCACCAGGGCTGTTCGCCCTCCCAGTCGAGTGACTGTCACTTCCCAGCGAGTGTGAACCTGTCTTCACACTTCCACAGGCAGACAGGGCAAGTTGCCTGCGTTCTGTCTGTTCAGTGGGGGATCCATCCTCCAGGGTGGAACTGTCACCGTCTTTCAAGGCTCAGATTTTAATAAAAAAAAAATAAAATTCTGCACCAAGCATTTTAACTCTGAGCTGAATGACTGCTTTGAATAGAGCAATTAAGAAGATGAAAGGGGGGAGGGCAGCCCTGTGTATTGTGTTGTCATATGCTTCAGGAGTGTTCCAGGGATGGGTGTGATGAACCTGTGAGCAAGTAAGTCCGTGCAAGGAGATCAACAGAGTTAAACCCAGGTGCTGCAGTCCTGGGTCCAGCAATGGGAGGTTATAGCTGAAGATCCCAGAGGAATTTGCTGAGACTTCATTTGGGAAGATTAGATTTAAGATCATTAATTGCCTATGAAATCTTTGAACACAATGTATTTAAATTCAGATTAATTACTCCAATCTGCAGTTAATTTCAGAGCTGCTGTTAGTGTGTTCTCGCTGACACAGACATGAAGGAGGCTTCCGAATAAAATGTCTATGGCTGAGCTTCTGCCCCACAAATGAGTGAGCAGTGCTCCCAGCGTCATGCCATTGGCCTCTGCCCTCTTTTCTGCAGTCTTTTTTGGGTTGGATGTGCAGAGGAATGGCAGCCTAGCATTTCTGAGAATGCTTCATGGCAGAGATAATTACATGGTGAAATGCAAACTAACAAGCTGCATCTACTTAGTATTAAGGATTAATGATCTCAGCTTTAGTCTTTGCTTCCCTGCAGGGTGGCATATCTCACAAAAATCGTGCTTCAATAAATACAAAAAAGGGTGTTGTGCAGCCTATGCAGAGTGTATGTGCAGAAATAAGATTCTTACTCTTCTCACCCATCATCTGAGGCTGGACCCAGTGTTCTGCAGCTTCATTTGCCTGAGGCACAGCAACAATGCAGGTTAAGGAATCGTGGAAGCATAGCATGGTTTGGGTTGGAAGGGACCTTAAAGACCATCCAGTCCCACCCCCTGCCACAGGCAAGGGGCATCTTCCCCTAGACAAGCTTCATCCAACCTGGGCTTGAACACTTCCAGGGATGGAGAAGCCACAGCTTCTCTGGGAAACTCGTTCCAGTGTTTCAGCACTCCCACAGTCAAGATTTTTCCCAATATCTAATCTAACCCTCTCTTCTGCCAGTTTAAAGGCATTCTTCCTTGTCCTTTCACTCCATCCCTTGTCCAAACGCACCCTCCAGCTCTCTTGGAACTTCTTTAGGCACTGGAAGGTGCACTAAGGTCTCCTCAGAGCCTTTTCTTCTCTAGGCTGAACAGCCCCAGCTCTCTCAGCCACCACCAGACTTGCCATCCACTGTGACACAAACCCTGCTCTGCTCTCCCCTCTCCAGGATTATTTGTTCCCATTTCCAAGATGCATTCACCAGCTCTTTCTCACTGTTCTTTGTCCATATTTCATATGCTGAGATGATGGGCACCATGGGCCACACCACGTACCCAATGCTTTCCTTTTGAGCCCTCTCCACATTTTATAGCCAAGATGTGACCTTTGGCTGTGACCAGCTGTCTCTGGAGCTTCCCTCTGAACCATAAAATACTGGATAGCCTCTCTGCTTGATCTCATTGGCATCCATTTCCCAGCTGCCTGCTGCTGGTGGGCTCCTCTGCAGCACCCTGGAACATGCTGGATAGGTGGCAGGAGGCAAGGAGCTCGAATGGCAGACACAAGCAGGGACTTGGATGCCCAGCCTGCTTCAGTCTAGCTCAGTTTGTCTTCACATCCAGGTTTTCAGTCTCCTCCGAAGCTACACTACAGGGTTAGTGTTACAGAAGGGAAAATGTGGTTTAGCAGAGCACGTGCAATGTGGGTGATGAAAGCAGCTGCCATCCCTGTGAGGCTTCTGGTGTATCCAGCTCTCCCACGTTGCCTCTGGCAGGCAATGCGCATGTAGAGGCTGCTTCAGGTTATCACCTCCCAGAAACAGAGGAGAGAGATCATGTCCCTCATGCAGTTTGAAGAGATTTGACACTTCAAACCGAGCCTCAGTCTCTGTTTGGGGTGGCTTGTGTTGGACACTCACCACAGACAGCAAATCCATCAGTGCTCCCACACACCTGTGAGCTGGAAAAAACCCTTCACAGTGTGAGCTAGAACCAGAAATGCAACCAAACCCTTCAGGTAGGGTTTTTCTGGTTGGGTTTTTTGGAAGCTACTTGAAAACACTGTTTGTTCTTACCTCCCCTTAGTAGCCACTACACAGTGTATTTTTTTTCCGTGAGTCTGGACCTGAAGTGCCCCCATCTAAGGTTGTACATGCATCCAGCTGGCAGAGCTTCCCTCCACCAGCTCTGTGGGAAATGGTACATCCAGCTTAATCATCTGAAGCCTGTTTGAGCAGAAAATATCTCCAAGTGGGATAAAGGAAAAAAGTGATATTTCTGTGTGCGGAGAGAGACTCGTTGCCTGGGTCATATAGACATGAAACACCAGATCCACCTGGGGTGCCGGATTTTGGATTCCCTAAGGCAGAAGTGGATCCCTCATCTCCTGGAGCACTAAACACCCTGTCAGGCTGGCTCCCTAGCTAGGATATCTGTATTCTGGAAATAACGCTGAAGGTTTCTTATTATGTCGTTTCTGTGGCTGGTTGTGTGAGTAAATCTTGTAGTCAGGCGAAGCGTGAATAGTTTGGCACATATAATTTACTCAATGTATTCAGATGTGGTGTCCTGAATACTAAGCACTGCTCTCCCATCAGAGAAAAAGGCTTATTTTAAATGTTGGGGGCTTTTTTCTCCTTCTTGGCAGTCTGTGGGGGTTAAATGTAAATCCTGAACTTGTGTGTGTGTTTCAAATAAATAGCTCTGGGTTGGGTTTTTTTTGTTTTTTTGGTTTTTTTTAGAAAAAGAAACTCTCCAGACTTACAGTGAGACAACTGGCCTGTCAAGTCAGACTCCAAGGGGAAATATGGGAGGAAGAAAAAAGGGAGGTGTGGACCAAAATGGAAAGGTAGTCTCTCAAAGAAGGCTGGAGGAAGCATGCCCTGTCCTCCCAGCCCTTGGAGGCAGGACATTTGAGCTTTTCCCAGCCCCTGGAAGGCAGTGCCCAATCTCTGTCACCCATGCCCAACACTGTTAGCCACCATCAGACTTGAGAAAGGTCCTGCTCCCATGGCCACATCTGGAAACATTTCTCCTGCCCATCTATGGGGAACAACTGGAAACATGTTTGGGCATCTGCGCTGAGAAACTGAGGGTGTTTAGTATGCAGAAAGCTTCTCTTCTCTTTTGTTTTTCCTTTTTTTCTTTTTTTCCCCCTGCTTTTTCCTTTTCTTTTCTTTTTTTTTTTTTTTTTTCTTTCTTTTTTTTTATTTGATTGGAGAGCACTGTAACAGTGAGCAGCTATTATGGCACAGCCTGTCAGCTGTAGTGCTGGCAGGTGGGTATCTGCGGGTTGTGTCTTGGGTTTGCTGATAAGGACCTCACACAAATAATATCTCCCACCTTCATCAGTGCCTCTGAACCAGCCTGTCAGCTCAGGAGACAGGGAACAAGGCTCAAGCTTGATTGCAAGCCTCCAGCTCCCTGCTGGGGAGCTGAGAGGACAGGAATCAAACCCTGGGGCTGATTTCTAATTGGAAAGACAAGGAGACATTTTAAATGAGATAGCTGCAATTAGGATGAGAGGCACTACAGAGATCAAGAGAAATGCTCCTTCATAAGAACAAGCTGTTGCTTCTCTCGAGGGGAGCAGGGAGGGGAAAGGTAGCCTGCCTGAAATGGGTTAGCTGCAGCAATTAGGCAGAAACCTCATATATAGAAAGAAATATCTTCCACCAAGCTTGCAACTGATTTCCAAAGAATCAGGGCTCATTGAAAAAAATAAATTAATATTGTTAATCTGACAGCTTGCTTAGCTTGGTTGTTTTTCCCTTACCTTCATGTTGGGAGCATTATTTTAAGCTGCTTCTATAATTTTCAAGAATGCGTGGAGGAGCACGGGGCTACAGCGAAGTTTGAGAAGAATGAGATGATATTTATGAATTCAGCAGGGGAAGCTGATGGTCTGCCAGACCATGGGGCAGTGACCCCAGGTCCTGTAGAACGTGGCCACCACTGGCTGATTCCTTCACCCACACCCTTCCTCCCAAAAAGCCATCAACAAACTTGGAAACCAGAAGGGATGGAAAGAGCTGTTTACCCCCAGAAACACGGTTTGGAGGACAACTGCAAACTGTTTAGCAGTGGCAGATGACAACTGAAATCAGAGGTAACACCAAAATTCCCAGTAAACACACCTCCTGAAAGCAGTGACAGAAGGTATCCTCCACTACTGTGATGCTCTTACCACAAATTTCACTTTACTTTCTTTATTTTCTTCAGAAGTAATTTTAGTCTTCCATATTTAACACAGTCTGCAAGTTTCTGATATCCATAATTTTCTGGTGATGCTTCAGTTATGACACAGTTTAGATGCGACCTGTTCATCCAGAGGAAGCTGGAGATGAAATTTCAAGCATTTGAAGAACACTGCTTGAGCATATGCTGAATGCAGAGCAGCTGACTTTTCCCTAAAAGTTACTCACAAGCAGCACTAATTATCTTATTTTTCTGAAATTCTACGAGTGGCGTCAGTGCTTAAAAAAACCACCAAGACAGTCTGGAGAATAAGGCTTTGCTGAAAATGTTGAGCAGATCTCAGAGCTGTAGATGATAAGGTCACGGCAAAAGGGAGCACAGAAGCTGCATTTCTTCTGACAGCCCTCCTGGTGCACTAATGCCAAGTATCAGAGAGAAGCAGAGGTTTCCACATCTAAAAATAAGTTGAAACAAGAGCATCTTGCGATCTGCTTAGCAGCACAGAGCAGCAGCTGTGGCACTTCCCTCGCTCTCCCCAAGGCTCCAACTGGGAGGATTCGGGCCACTGCCTTTTGTATATTGTTTAAACTGAGGCACTCAAAACAAGCAGCCAGCAAGTGTTTTGACATGAAAAACTTGCCCTTAGGGCTTCTGATTTTTCTCATGCAATGTTTTTTTTTTCTTTTTTTTTCATCCTTCCTCCTTACGCCTTGTTCTCCAGCCCCCTTATTAGCATAGCAGACAAGGAGCCAGAGAGCAGTCTTGATTCTCATCTATTTCAGATCAAAGGCAAGAGAAAAACAGGGCAGGACCAGCATTGCCCTGGCAGAGCACAATGGGTCCTTAAAAATGAAAAAGAAAAGGCCAGGATCAAGCACTTAATTATGTCACAGGAGTGCAGCAGATAAAAATGGATTCACAATGACCCGACTGCCTTGAGCAAACCCTGGCCCTTTGCTGCATCCAGCAGCAGACCTGGGGGCTACATGGGGTTACCATTGGTGGGTGAGGGGCCACACAATCCCAAAAACATACTGACACACTTGCTGCTGCATTCCCAGGGTCTCTGTGCTCTCCTCAGGGCATGGATACACCCACTTGGGCAGCCCCTGGGGCCACGCAGGGAAAAACCAGGCAGGGTTCCTGTCAAAGTGACACAGCGATGGATTTTCCTGGTTTTAGGTAAAAATTTGGTTTAAGAGAAATGCACAATTGAAGAAATTCTTCCCTGTGAGGGTGGTGAGGCACTGGCACAGGTTTTCAGAGGAGATGTGCACACCCCATCTAAGGAAACGCTCAAGGTCAGGTTGGACAGGCTTTTAACCAACCTGGTCTAGTGGAAGATGTCCAGACAGGGTGTACCTGGATGGTTTTCAGTTCCCTTCCAACTCAAACCATCATATGATTCTGTGGTTTTATGTGTCTGTGTCCCTATGATTCTATCACTCGATGTTTCAATGATTCTTTAATTCTATGGTTTTACGATTTTAGAGGGGCAATTCCAATCTAAGACCACATTTTAACCAAAATGAAGCCAGCACGATCAGAGATGGGAACTTGACATACCTACATTATTTAATCCCCACCTTCAATAACGCTTGAAGAGAATTCTGAAGGAAATCCTAGAAATTAGGTTCCAGGAGATAAAAATGTTTGCTGCTTGGTTGGGGTTTTTTTTTTTTGTTTCCCAAAGTTGGGTATATTGCTGCTGTTTGGTGGACATCTGCTGACTTTTGTTTGGTATCAGCAAAGTGCTCAGTAGAGCCTGGGATTTCACAGTTGTGCACAGTGGTGATGGTTGCTTGTCAGTAAAAAGCCACCTTCTCCTCCCTTCAGGGGGCAAAACCAGCTTGCTCCAGTGGAAAAATTAAGAGCTAACTAAGCTATTTTGATGCTTGAAAACTGGCTTCCAATGGATATGAGGAGTGAAACTGACTGGATTTTTGACATTAACTCAGTGTCTGGATAAAGCAATGGTTTGTCCCCTGGGGTGCTGAGATTTTGTCTGGCTGGTTGCATGGTCCCTGTAAAGTCACAGTATCTCCCTTTTCCTCCAGTTTCCCTCTGAATAAAAGAGAAATAACAATTCTGTTCCTTGTAAGGAGTAAATTGATGAATCATGCTGTCTTAGTGCTTTATCTCTTAACTTGCCATTCTCCCAAAAGAAATTATGAGGCACGTATTAAAAAAAACACTGGGATTTCTCCTTATGATATTCTTAGCATTTGTAAAAGCAGAACAGATGTCACTGTTTTATTCAGCTGAAACAGATCTATAATTTTTGGCTTTCTTTCCAAACTCAGACCTGTCATGCTGCTCCAAAAAATTCTGGTGGAACCTGAAAAAACACCAGGATCCTTACCCAAGACTTCTTAAATTTCGTCAGCTTCAGAAGGGAAGGGAAGGCAAAGCAAGGCAAGGCAAGGCAAGGCAAGGCAAGGCAAGGCAAGGCAAGGCAAGGCAAGGCAAGAGAAGAAGTAGCACATGGACAGAGGAGCAGACACACAACTGCCCCAAAATCCAGAAGGGGAGCTGGATGCCAGGATGCCAGGATGCCAGGGAATCACATCAGAGACCACCTCCAACCTACTAAAGCCCACAGAAGTCACTAGAAAGCTATGAGGTGGTTGACTCCGTGTTCAACATCTTTTTTTTCTCCATTTTCCTCTACACTCTCCCCACCCTCCTTTTTTTTTTTTTTCTTAGCTCCAAGAAAAATGTTAGCACAGAAATCTCCACTCAGGAAACAGGGTTAGAATTTTCTTCTCTCTCTCTCTCTCTCATTGGCATTTTGTTCTGAAATTTTCTTCAAGAACTGTTTATTCTGAGAAGGGTGATGTTAAAATGAATTCCACAGTCACTTTGAATTCCTCAGTGCCATTTAACCACCCTTCTCATCTCTGAAATCACTTGGGTAGGTGATACATGACGCTGTGATAATGCAAACAAACATCTGTTCCTGTGGGCGTGGGCTTGCTCTCTCCAGCATGCTCTTGAATCTAATTGGGAATTTCCAGGCATATATTGCTCACACTCTTTCTAAAATAACTTGTATAAGTATAAAGTGTATGAATTAATCATCCTTTTAATCCAGCAAAAGCTGTGCTATATCTGCTCAATCACAAGACATTTATTTCTGTTCTGGGTATTCAGGATGGAATATTTTTGGTTTGGTTGTTGGGCTTGGTATATATATTTTTTTTTCCAGAAGTGCTAAGAGGAATTTCCAGCTTAAAGAAGTAAAGCAGTTGATTTTTGCAACAGAAAGATTTGGCAGCATGGTTGTCAATCCTGCTGTCCAGACAGAGAGGCTGGACTGAGGCTGTTTGTTTGGTTGGGTGTGTCCAGAGCTTCACACTGATGCCTTAAATGGCTACCTAGGAACAGAGACTAGACAGGAATAAAGGAATCAAGGAGGGATTTATTTGAAAGGCCTTCAGATGGACACTTTTGGGCTCAGTGCATCCCAACATGGACAATGACAGCTCACGAGTTCTTCCCACTTGGATCTCAACATCAATTCCCCAAGCAGAAGCCAGGCAAGGATGGAATTTGCCCAAGCTTGCCCCCCTGTCCCCAAGATTGTGGTTTGCAGTTGTTGGGCCTAGGAGGGTCTGGGTGTCCTTGGAGAGTTGGAGAGGCTTTGTTGTGTGTGTGTGAGCATGAGAGAACAGCACTGAACGAGCTCCAGGGAACTGCAGAGTGACACTGGGGAGGGCAGGGTTGGGAAAATATAAAAGTTAAAACCTAAGGCATCAACACCACATTGAAGTGCGTGTGCAGTGTGATAGCATGAGTGTCCCCACAGCTCAGAGTCTGTGTGCACACACCAGACAGGCAGCAACATTTCTGTGTCTGGTCTCCTCCGTGGCGTGGCTGAGGATGAGCGCTGTGGCCACTCAGGTACCAGGCCAGACCTTGAGATGTCACTGACCATTCTGGTCACGCCATGCTGGACGTGCAGCTGGCTGTGCTTGTATCAGTTTTGGGAGGTCATTTAAGACCTGTGCACAGCTCAGAGAGCAGTGCAGAGAGCTGAGGGTGCAGATGAGCCATGCAGATGGCACAGGCAGTGCTGTCAGGATGTCCTGGTCCGTGGCCATGAGCAGGCGGCGCACACCTTCCCCACAGGGCTTCTGATCACGGCGGAGGGGATGTGTCCTTTGGGTTCCTGTCATGGAACTATGACCAAGCAGCAGCCAAATTGTCAGAGGGAGGTCAGTGGTACTATCCCAACAATGTGTAAATGTGAGAGGAACAGAAATTTCCCCTCTGGGTCCAAACCGTGATGGCATCGGCCTGGCTGCTTTTGCCCCGCACGGCCAGGTCATGCCACTGCCCACTGGCAAGTCCTGCTGCTTCCAGCTGCTGACCAGCACCTCTGGAATGCACATCACCCTTGTTGTGGTTCTGGCAGTGCAGCAAGGCAGCTCAGGTGCCTACCTGAGCCTTGAATAGGCACCAACCACCTCTGCCAGCAGCGCCGTGTGACTTCAGGGCTGCTGCGTTTCAGGCTCACAATGTTGGAGTCCAGGGAAGCTTGAGAACTTCTCCTGCTCCTCTGGGGGTCCTTTTGACCCCAGAGCTCCTCAAAAAATAGCTTAGCCTACAACCTAAGCTTGTGGGAGAAGCTCCCTTCAGTTTTGGGAGAACTTGGATGCACCAGAGAAATGAAAAGAGTTTTGTTTAGTGTAGCACAGAGAGTTTAGCTGTAGGTTTGGGTTTTGCTCTATATATTAGATACAGGCAACATGGAGGTTTTAGGGTGTCAGCTTCTTCTTCTTCTCCTTCTTCTTTCTTCTCCTTCTCTTCCTTTCTTCTCTGACACAAGTTCCTGTGGTGTGTTGGTTGGTGGAGGGAATTTAAAGTAGAAGAGGCATATCAATAAAATTGATATTCACTGGTGTTGGGAACAAGGATCAAGATGTAGAAAGATGTTTCCAATAGATGACTCACGAAGTATGAAGGTGACTGCAGTACTGAATACATAGACAACAAGCAACACTCTCACATCATAAACCAAACAATCATCTTAGTCCAGACCCCATGGGGGATAAACATCTGGAAGTAATAGAGCAAGAGGAAATGGCCTCAGATTGTGCCAGGGAGGGTTTAGTTTGGAATTGGGAGAAATTTCTTCTCCAAAGGGGTGGTCAAGAGCTGGAAGAGGCTTCCCAGGACAGTGGTGGGGTCACCATTCCTGGAGTGGTTTAAAGACATGTAGATGTGGGACTAAGGGAAATGGTTCTGTGATGGGCTTGGCAGTGCTGGGTCAGGGTTGAACTTGATGATCTTAGAGGACGTGATTCTGTGATTCTAAAGGAAGTATGGCTAAAATTATGGGGGCTATAACATACATCTCATGTGCTGGGCTGAACAGGATATTTCTGCCAGACCCACAAGAAGGAGAAAGGATGAGTTACACAGGAAGAGCTCCACTCACTTGCATGACCCTTCCTGGAAGCTACAACACAGGAGATTGTTTACCCTTTGGATTCTATTAAAAAAATCAAATAAAATTTTATTTACTTTACGCGGAGAGCAAGCTTTAAGTGGTTCTCGTGACTGAAAATAAAGCACTTTCTGCAATATAGAATTTCAGCAAAAGCTGTTGTGATTTGGCTGGAGGAGAAAGAGCCATACAGATTTTGGCAGAGTAGCTGAAGGAATCTCTAATTAAAATGTATCCCATTTCACGCATTAGTTAGAGAAGGTAATTTAATAATGAAGGCTGTCTTAGCAGTTTCGTCAAACTGGAACTTTTAAGCCAAACAGCACAACATCTTATTTGATATATTCTAGAACACGGTGAAATATATAATACTAGTCACAAAGTCAAGTCAGATTTTTATGGGAGAAAACCATTAAAAGAGAAGCAGTTACAGGAAAGTGAAGTGTCTACAGCAATTCAAAGATGAGCTGGTATGGCTTGCCTTCTATATTGATTTTGCTTTCTGCTTAGCAACAGAATCTCATGTGGGTTATATAAAAATACAAAAACACCCAACAATATGATTCAGGATAACCTTTTCCAGAAATATCGCTGGTATTAATCTTGGATGGAACTGTTTTACCTTGGAAGATTTGAACAATAAAATACAAACCTGAAGTACTTGATCTGCGGGGAACTGGAAGTGCTTGCTCGCATCTAAAAAATGGCTTTGATTTTAATGTGATTAAATACATCTTTATGTGATGTCTGTTCAAACATATGAGAGGCAACTGAAGACAAAGGAGATGGGTTGATGGAAAGCAGCTTAGAAAAGCAGACTGTCCATAATGGCATATTTCAGAGAACAGGCCTTGTTAAACGTTATGTAAAATTCCAAGAAACCCCAAGTATTTCTATTTAGGTAGTTCCTTTCAGCTCTGCAGCAATGTTTATGGCAGGATACCTTTTGTTCTACACCCAGTCTGGTGGCTTTTGCAGGATTACTGAAACATTTGTGTGAGATGATGGAAGTTTCAAATGGATGTGTTTTGATTTTTCTAACCTTTTACATCTCTTTTCTGATGATACTCGAGTGACTGTATTCCCCAGAAAGGACATTTTTGCCTGTGGCTAGACATCATCTTGGAAGATGCTTAATGTTTTCAGCTGTCATCAGAATTAATTTTAGCTTGTTGGGAGCTGAAATTTCTTTGCTTACATGGTCAGCTTTGTTCATCCTGCAACGTCTCCCCCAATCCTGTGGCTCCGTGCTCTGCCTGAATTGTCTTTTTCAGAGGAAAGGATGGCAGATTGCTCTTCCCTGGACCCAACTGTGGTAGCTGGGAAAATCCCAGCACGTCTTTTCTATGCAGGGGGAATACATTTCTGTGATTGTTTGGCATAAGAAAGGTGATTTGGGCAATGTTTTTTAAGACATACATGCGTCTCCTTCTTTTGGGGCTTCCCTCAAGTACAGGATGAGAATAAAACATCCAGTGTCACGTGAAGCTGCTACTTTTGTAGATGACAAAGGAAGTAGTTCTTCAGGTGACTGGTAGACACTGTATGGAATGTAACACCAAGAAAAAAAGCCCCAAAGAGCTGGGCTCGGTAAATTCAGCAATGTGAAATGCAATTCATGAAATGCAACTACTAGGGGTAGTTTTCCTGCCTTCTTAAAGCATGCATCTCTTCTTTCTGTACCCCACCAGCCCTGCTCACTGCTCCTTGGATAGCTCCTGGTTCTGCACTGCTGGGGAAGATATCAAGTCTCTCATCGGCCAGCACAGGACACTGAGACAGAACAGCTGGGCAAGGGGTCTTGTGTCGCTTCTTGGCTTCCCTGCCTTTCACTGCAAAAGTTATAAATCCTAAATCTCAACAGATACATTACCCCTGTGATGATTTATAGATGCTGATGACACACTGTAGTGGGCTGACCCCAGCCTGCATCCAAACATCCCCCCCGCCCTTCACTCATTCCCTTTTGCCAGGGGACTGGCAGGAAAAAAATTCCAAGGGAAGCAAAGACACTCATGGGTTGAGATAATGGAGTTTATTAAGCAACACAAAAGCTGCCCACGTAAGCAAAGCAAAATAAAGGATTCATTCAGTACATCCCACTGGCAGGCAGATGTCCAGCTGCTTCCTGAGAAGCAGAGGCTCAGCTTGGTTAATGGCCACTTGCAAAGACAAATGCCATAATCACTAACATCCCATCCTCCTCCTCCTTTCCCTGAGCTTCTGTTGCTGAGCCTGACCTCAGACAGCATGGCATACCCCACAATCAGCTTGAATATCTCCATGCTCCCCCTCTAACTTCCATGCAGCCCCCAGACTCCTGGCTTTGGAGCAGGGTGGAAGAAAGAGAGAGAGAAAACCTCAACATGGTTTGAGCGCCACAGCTCACAGCAACATATCATAGAGAGTGCTAGGAGGAAAGTGACCTCCATCCCAGCCAGACTGGCATCAAAATGGACTGGGATGGGTTGACCAGGGTTGGCAGACAGACAGATACACGCCCAGCTGCTCTCTCACTCCCCTTCCTCAATGCAGCAGGGAAGAAACGAGATGGAAATGCTCACGGGTCAGTATAAAGGCAAGGGTGTCACAAACCGGTTACCATCATGGGCAAAACGGACATGGCTTGGTGAAAATTAATTTAACAGTGCCAAGTAGAAATAAAGAATGTTTAGCAACAAAGATGGGAGCTAAAAAAGGCTTCCCCCCTCACCCCGAGCTCAACTTCTACCCTTCACTTCTGTCTCTGCCTCCTCCCACCCAAGCAACGTGAGGCAGTGAGGAATGGGGACTGCCAGGAGTTCATAACATTGCCTCTGACACTCCCTTCTCCTCGCACTTCCTTCCTGCTCCAGCACGGGCCCCTTCCCTGGGGTGCAGTCCCTCAGATAAGCTCATGCCAACTTTGTTCCTCTCCATGAGCCACAGCTCCTGACTGGTTATGAGCTCTTGCATGGGCACCTCTCCCTCACGCCAAAATATTCCCCACAACAACATTAAAGTAATGCCATCACAACACCGACAAAAGTGGCCAATTTACAAATGTGATAAAACTCCAGTGCTTGCCCCCTCACAACATTTCAACAATAAATCATTCCCCACAATTATCCCACTCTCCTGGCTGTACCCAGACCTAATTTTGTCCACTACCTCTCCCAGTTGCTGTCTTTATCTCAAATTCCTGACCAGATGCTTCCTGCTCCTAACTGGAGGGCAAAAACAGATATGGGTGCCATCCTCTTGTTCTTCCTGCTGACCAGGGGGAAGGACATGTGGAAGTGAGATGGTGAAACCACCTCTAAGCTGAAAGGTCACGAGCAAAAATTGAAATTGGAGGGGAAGGCAGCTGCTGAGAAGGCATCCCTTCATCTGTACTTATTGGTGTCATGGATCCCTGTCTCAGCCATGCCCCTCCAATGGTGCTGAATGATGGGACAGACACAGCCAAGCCCCAGCAGAGTGCTGAGGAGGCCTCTCAGTAGACTCCTTAATCTTAGAAATCTCCCTGAGGTCAGCAGGGCCAGAGCATCTCCGTTTGCTGTGCCACAGGACGCTTCATGACAGGATCACATGTCTCAGCCCATGAAGTGGGAAGCACGTTTTCCTTCTTATCTTTGCTTCTCATGGTCCTACCCTCATTTTCAAGCGGTAATAAATTATTGTCAACTAAATTGAATTAGTTAAATGAAATTAATTTTCCCCAACTCATCTCTGTTTAGCCTGTGACAGTAATTAGCAAGAAGTGATCTCCCTGTCCTTATCTCAACCCATGAGCTGCTACTGCTTATTTCTTTCCCACCACCCTTTTGAGGAGGATGAGAGAGAGCGCAACCAGTCCTGGTCAGCCCACCACACACATGAAGGTATTTAATAACTTTGTACCCTTAGCACTTAATACTCTTTCTATTTAGGGCAACACCTTGGGGTTTTTTGTTATTTTGGGCTTGTATTTCCTTTGGTGCAGAAGGTTTTTGAAAACCCCACTAGAAAATCGCCTGGGGAAAGAATTCAGCAGGAGAACAGATGCAGAGCCCAGCACAGAGAGATCCAGGCATCTTTAGTGGGGTGAGTGTGTATGTGATATAAGAGGAACATACTTGGCATTCATTTCTGGGTTCAGAAAAAGTATCTGATGGGGAGACAGTGGAGTCCCAGGGAATCTGGAGGACCTGGATAGACTTTCTGTGGGACAGTGTTAGATGGAGGGGTGCATGACCATGCAGATCCACGGTGGAAAACCTCTGAGTTTGCTGCTGCATCTTTAAAGCATTTTCTAAAATGCATATATTACCCTTGAAAATTGTGTTTGTTTGGCTGCCACAGGACAGGTAAAAATGCTTCCAACATGTGCATGACACATGTACAGAATAGTTGGTTTTGTGTATTTATCAGCTTTGGACAGGGCTGAGTGATTTTCTGTGAAATGCCATTGCTTTATCATAGCTGTACCTGGGCTCAAACAATATTTAAAGAAATATTTTCTAACTGCCAGCGATACTTCAGTAGCCCAAACTCTTGTACCTCTGAAGCTAGATTGTAATAATTTGATATAAAACAGCACTTGAGTTACTAAATAAAAGTACACAGACAACGCTTGGAAGCATCTGAAGGCATCCAAAAGTATCTAAAAACATCAAAAAACACCCAAAAGCATGATGTGTGGCCCAGTGTCACCCAGCAGGGCAGGTTGTGTAGCAGAGATGATTGAGATACTGCCCCAAGGAGCAGCAAAACCCAGGCATAAGCCTGGCTTATCTGCAGCCTGATGCTGCATTGGCCAAACCAACATGGGGATGCTTTAATTACAGTTTAAGGATGGTTAGACTTATTCCTCATTGGCATAATATAAGCCAAACTTAAGTGTTTTAAGCAGTGAAGCAATGGGGAGGGGAATTTTGTGCTGTTTGAAGGCATCAGACCAGCTTTAAGCAAGTTCAGGGATGTGGCTGAGTGTTTGGCTTGGCAGTGCTGGGTTGGATGTCATAATCTTAAGTGTCTTTTCCAACCTTGGTCACCTTGTTCTGTTATGTGATTATTTTCCCTTATCTGTGTACATTATAGACCAGGTACTGGCTTTTGAGGGGGGACTGGTTATATAGTTTCTCCCAGTTTTCTTCAGCAAGACCATTCTTTCCTCAAAAAGAAAGCTCTCCTGAAATTTTAACCTAAAATCATCATTTATTGTCATTTTTTGTTACTCAGTTATTAGTTCAAAAAGAGAGAGAAAGATGAGACACTGTTTAAATGCAGATTTTTATATAGCTCTGAGTGGGGTTTAATTTGTTTTTCCATGTATTTTTTCTCTTCTCTCATGTATTCATGCTCTTTGTTCTTTCCGGTCTTTTCTCTGTTTCATCCTGCTTGAAATGGAACATGAAGAGGAAGAACACTGCATAAGAGCCATTTAAAATAATTAATCAATGTACTTGGTCTTCTAAAAATACTCACACAAAACCATGCCCTTTAAAATAAACGTGTAACTAAAACAGTAATTTAGAATTCTCGGAAATGTTTTCATCAAGGCTAAATATTAATTATGCTGTTATTAAAATAAATCAACAACAAATTTATGAATTTATTCATCCTCCTACAGGGATTTGCTGAAGAGCTTGCTGGCGAGGACAATAAAATCCTCACAGTAAATTATTATTAAAAGTAAAATATTATTAAAAGTGTAACACAATTATGAAGAATTTTTAAATGTCAGGTTTGTAGATAAAGGCAATAAAACGTTCCCTTAAAATATTTCCTTTCTTTGATCACCTCTTCTCTGAGGATCACAAAGAAAACCACCAGACTGTGAACTCCAATGGTGCCTCTTTCTATTGCCACCAGTAAAATACTTGAGCTGGACTTTGTCCTTTACCAAATAGAGATATTATTGCTGTTTCTCTAGGGGTTTCTACAGTCCCACCCACGCATTTTTCCCAGGGCTTTTTGCTCGGATTGGCTTCGGCCAGAGGAGCAAACAGAATTATCCAGGTGGCCACGGAGGGGTGGTTGTTGCCCAAATGCTTCCTGCTGGCCCCGGGAGCCGCCTGGTGTCATTAGGGCCCCTGTTTAACCACGTGTATGGCTGGGAGGGCATGTTTGTGTTTCATTTGTACAGACATGATTAGCTCCTTCTCGGGGCTCATCTGCTCTAGGACTGGGAACGCGTTACGCGCTATTACCCAAGCAAATGTAATGCCCCCAGAATAAATATGCCCCGCGAGCTCGCAGGCTGTAATTGATGGAAAAACAGGTGTTCCCCCAATCCTCTGTGATTGCCTGCACATATGGCCTCTTCCGTGCCGTCCTCCAATTGTTTTGTAATGCTGGCTCCTGCAGAAAAAGGAATAGTGTTGCTGTAAAAAGAGTGGGTTACAAGAGTGTACTTCGGTCCACAGCCAAATTAAATACAAGCAGCACAGCCCTTTTTAGTGTTTAACTAATTAAACTACAGCAGCCACCACAAGCACTTCAGGCATCAAAACTGCATTTCCAGCTACTCTCGTTTTAAAATGCTGTGCTCTGACTAAGCAAATTAAAGCCACATATAACGCAAATTCCCATTTGAATGGTGTTAACATCCTCAAACTGGACCCTCCAAATAGAATCAGTAAAATAATATCAGCTCCTGGCTGGTTTTATACTCTACAGCCTGAAGTTTTTTGTTGGAAAAAACGTTTGGGTGCCAACAGCTGTGTACAACCCACTGGCCTGCAGTGTTAATAACAGGAAGATTTTGGAAGGAGCTGCAGGCAGAAATATCAGTGCCCACTTTATATAACAGGTTTTCTACAAGATTTTGTTCTCCTGGGTGAATGTACTTGGGGGAGAAATAAAAGAAGGAAGGTGGCAGATTAGCTGGAGGGTCACCCTTGAGAGGTGAAGGCTGGTGATACCCAGCATCCCAGATAGTCTAGGACTGTGTTGGGCATTCATCCCTGAGCATTGATCTGTTCCCCCAGCACGTGTATCTCTCTCTCAATCACTCTTCCTGTCACAGCAAGGCTTGCAGTGGACAGGACAAGCCTCTGCTTTGGCTGTCTGTGGTGCTGGAAGATTCCCAGAGTCAAGACCTGGTCTTCTCTCTCTCTGTCAATCCAGCAGTGTGTGAAGGGACTCAGTGACATGTTCAAGAGGTGTTTCTCCTGCTCCCTAAACATGGCTCTTTGGATTTCCCACAGAGAGGGCTTATTGTTTACCCATCAAGAACTACCAATATTTTAATCTAAATTCCGTTTACATACTGAAAGCAAGCTCTGTGGGTAGACAAAATATACTTGACTTAATCGTACAAAATCAAACGGGCTGATCAAGATATGACATCAGAGATGAATTTTCTCTCTGGCTTTTACATTGTCACTGATCCAGAACAAAATGTCATCACATAATACCTTTCTTCATCCAAAATATACTTGCAACAGAATAAGATGATAAAACAGTGGCATCCTCCTGAACCCTTTTGAATTTTCTGCAGATAAACATGGTGCTTTTACCTGCCTTTGGTTTCCTTACACCCTGCTGCTGTTTATCTCTGCTCTTTCCCTAATTGCCTCAGCAAGCAGACAGTTGCTCCTCTTCTACAAGGTGCACAAAGAAGAAGAAATGCATCTTTCTCACTTTATCCCTTCCTGGGTGCTTCCATTTCCGTGGCAGCTTTCTCAATTCACAGCTTGCAGAGTTTCATGCCTGTGCTTCCCACCCCACAACAGATAAATTTCTCGGGGCTATGGCCACTGTTCAGAGGTGTTGAAGCTGCTGGACTCTCCCAGCTTTCCCCACTGCACAGTTCTTACTGATGGGATGGGTTTGTTGACACTGTGAACATGGTGAAGCCGCAGGGTACCAGCTGCAGAGTGATCATCCCCATGCCAGGAACAAGTGTCTGGAGAGATGCCACAGCAGCCAGCAGAGAGCTGGGCTCAAGAGCAGGGACTTTAACTTTGAATAAATATTAATATGTTTAAATGTGTTATGTCTAGCATAACAAGCAAGGAGATAGGGCGTTGTGTGTTTTCAAAGGCAGCCTGTCTCCCTTTTTCGTGGACAAGCCTTTGAAGGACCAGAAATGTGGGCACGAAAACGCAGCCTCAAACATTTGCATGCCTTTTGACAATAAAGAAGAAAAATCCACTGTGTTAAACTCCTGGGCCTTGTGACTTAAGATTTCCTCCTCAGTATCACACTCTGTATTGATAGATATCAGTATGAAAAGGAATGTTTTGCTTTAGGTGTACAAGGGGATATTTCTGCTTGGGAAATGCAGTGATTCCCACTGAGCTACCACACACTGAAAATAACTTCTGCACCAGGTCCTTATTGGAAGCAGGTCTTCCTTGAATATCATGTTAAACTTAAGTTATAAAGAAGAAATAATATTTTCATAACCAGCCTTGTCCTTGTTTCTGATTTTACACTCAGGCAGAATACCACTGGGTGCAGTAGGGACTAAATAACTATTTCACTGATAAACAACAAAACTAAATTGTTTATGAAGCATAAAACAATTATCTTTGACTCCACCTGATGCTGCTGAGCAAGCTGTTCCTATTTACTGTGCTATTATTAGATGGGAATGCAGTGCATTGTAAAGCATCTTTCCTGAATGGGTGACATAACCAAGTCCATGTAGCCCAGACTCATTCTCTAGCACAGTTCAGAAGGCTGTACACAGCCCATCATCCTGCACAGAAGGGTTTCTTAAAATCCAAACACATGTGAATGAATGAATCATTTAGAAAAGAGTACCTAGACTTTTAAAACACTCCTGTGGATGTAGATGTTCTGACCACTACTGACATACTTGAGGATATAAATTGTCCTTATACATACACACGACCCTGAATGCATTTCTGTGTGGAGACAATACTTCTGCTCGGTTCCTGAACAAATAATGTAATAAAAAACCCATGCCAAATTGCAGTCTCAGTGATGAGAAATGGTAGGTAAAAAGCACTTTGTGTTTTGAGTAGAAGAGTGGTGGTAACACTCACACAGGAAAAACCCACATGGAATCAGAATTTCTTAGTGAGATGGCCACATTTAAATAAAGCCTCAGAAAAAATGCTAAAAATGGAACAGAGGGATCTCTAAGGCATCTGTCCAGGAAAGTGAAGAAAATATGGTTTTGGCAGTGAACACTCAGAAAACCATTCAGAGAATAAAATAAATTAAAATGAGCTGGAACCACATGCCCTGGTTGCTGGCATGGCTTTGATGAACCTTGCCCTGTTGTTACACCACGTTGCGGAAAGCAAGCCTGGGTGAAAAACAGGATGGTGCTGTAATGTCATTTTATCAGTGTTCTATTCTATATCAATATTTATTTATATTCTCCTGGTGTTTAATTTATACTTACTTCACACTCATCCTTTCCCTCTCCTAGATCAATTCATATTCCTGTTTTTTGAGGCTCCTACTCTGATGGTGGCACAGCAGTGGCAGTGGTTACAGTCCCCTGATCCCTCTGAGTCCATGGAGATGCTCAGAACCATTTCCACTCTGGGATAATGATATCTGGGGCTGAAATGTCAGGCTCCGAAACACTGGTCTTTTAAAGTATTTTCCTCTCCTCTTTGTTTCATATTTATGTTTTCGTTATTTTCCCATTTTAGGATCCAATGAAGAGTAGGGCAGGCAAGTCTGTCACTCAATAATAAACAGAAGGAAGCACAGTATTGAGACACAGATCTAAATCCAGCTTATTAAAATTTACAGTTTAAGAGTTGGAAGAATCAAGCAATGAAAGGTAATGCACTATAAAGTGAAGCTGCTAAAAGGTCCAGCTTCAGAGGCAAAGAGCATTTAGAAAACATTAGGAAACTTTTAGAAGCATTTTCTAACACATGAAAAGACAATGAAAGGGTAGAGGGTTTGTTAAATAAAGCTGAAAGAGCTGGGGAAATGCAGATGCAAGACGAAAATATGGAAATAAGTGTTTAACAAATTCAAGCAATTGCTTAAAAAAGTACAACGTGCAGAGACCACTGGATGCCATTTAAAGAATAACAATTGAAATTATTTTAAAATGAGAAATTGTAAAAAATTAATGAGTGTATTTGAGGATAAATATATTTGCCCATCATCATCAGGGTGGGCAGCGGTGCCCATTAATGCAGCACATCTGCGGTGCGTCAGAATTGTCGGGGGACAATGCGCACTCAAATCGGGCTGTGCCGCCCGCGAGGTCCCGGCTTAGAAGCCCAGTTGAACAAAAAACCTCTGAATTCGCCCCGCTCTGCCCTCGCTCCGAGGCGAGAGGGGACGCGGGCTGGGGGCAGCACTCTCATCCGCGACGGGATGGGTGCGAGGGGCGGGCGGGGTCCGCGCTCCTGCCGCACCTCGGCTCGGGCTCTGTTTTACCGATCACCCACGATAATGAAAACGATCGCGCACCGGCACAGAGCCGCCCCCCGACCCGCGGAGACCAGACCCCCACCCCCCGTCCCGCCGAGCCGCCGCCACCCCCGCTCTTCTCGCCAAGTCCCCCGGGACCCTCCGGGCTTC
>VZTN01015649.1:158686-185042 GCA_013400515.1 Erpornis zantholeuca | reverse complement strand
TATCCTTACTACTGCAAGTTAAGAACTGCTAACAGTGAGAAGTAATGCAAGTTTCTCCCACTGTGATATACAATGCTTTTTTTGCTGTTTATATGATGCCTTTAATAGGGATGTCTTTTCTTTTTAAAGTTTTTTTGCTCGGTAGCATTGCTTATCACACTAGCTGTTCTCTATCTGTACGTAAGTGTTAGCAATACTGGGAATTGCCAATTTTTAACAGCTTACATTGCACTTTCTCTACCAGGAGATAGTGGGCTGAGTCTTAGCATCCTGCCAAACAAACCATAGAGAAGCCTTCCCCGGGCTCAGGTAAAACGAAGCAGAGTGGCTCCCTCTGAGTATTTTCCACACCATCCAGAAAACTGGACAGCTATTGTATCTGCTCAACCAAGGATTCATAGACCATGTCCTTACATTCTGGGTCTCAAAGTTCTGTTCACCAACAGCCTCTAAAGTGCTCAGTGTTTTGGTGCAATATTTAAGAGGGCTTAACCCTGTTTGCAACAGGGGAAAAGGTCATCACTGCAGGAGGTCACTGTATTCTGGGTTTCACCACCTGTCCTAGGTGACCTTACAGGGTTTTGTACTCATCTTCCAATTCTTCTTGGACTGCAATCCAATCTGCTTGGATTACTGCAAACAAATACCCAATTTATTTACCAGCTTGAAAATTTTCCTGACCTCTACTCTCCTCTTACAGCTGGGGAACTGGATGTTTTGTGAGAGTGGAATCTATGTGTGAACTGTCACAGCAACTGAGCTGACAAATGTAGTTCATCCCTAAGGGGAGGTGGATGACTTGGAGCATCAGTTCATGCAGAGCAAACTTTAACCTCATTCTCCTCAATCTCTATACATGCTCAGCAGAATTCCCAAAGGAAATAAGAAAAGTGAGAAAGTTGAAAGAAAAAATGAAGGGAGAAAAAAGAGGAAAATTTAAGATCTATAAAATTTCATACAGGATAAACAAAGTACCACAGCCTTGTACTGGTATTAATTTTATTTTGCTACTTTTGCTCTAAACACAAGCCTTAGTTTCTCCAACCCTCTGTAGAAGTCAAAATATTACAGTAGAAGACTGAATACACAAGTGAATAGGGAGCGGCAGTGGCAGAGGTTATCACAGACAAGAAACTTGGAATACCAGAAATGAAATACCAGTGTAAGTGTACATGCCAGGGACTGAGAGCTGCTGCTGCAGATGCTGTTCTTTCATGGCTATTCTGTTCAGTGGATTTACTGCTTGAAGAGATAACTGTAGTACTTTCCTTTGATCACCGTAACCCACCTACATTAATTTGATCTCAGGGTTACTAAAACACAAATAAATTCTTTAGTCAGGTGTTCCTGCCATTTGTTTAGTGGTAAACAGTATGCCTAATGTAGAGCCTTGTCCTGTACAGGCACAGGAAGGGACTCTGCTCATGACTGGCCCTGCCAATAACTTTCATTTAGATTTCAAGTTTTGAGTTGCAAGATTTGACTTTTAGCTTAAACTGTGCGCACGCCCCTGACAAACCAAAACAACTCCTCTAAATTGTTTCACACTGTTTTAAGAATGGAAAAGTCATGTCCTAAGATTTTAATGTGAAGATTAACACAGAGTCCTGCATGATGCATCTACACGTTCCTGATGTTTTCCTAAGATCTAATACAAATACAGAATTCTTGTTGAATTTTTTTCTCATATTCTATTGTGGGATGTCCAGATCTTCACGAAGACCTCAGTTTAGATTCTGCTCTCATTGCACAATCAGCTAGAGGATTCCAGGTGTTGTGTTTACTCCTAGGTCAGACTTGTCAACTCATTCAGTGCAAAGAGTACAAAGATTTGGCAAAGGGAAAGCTTTAAGTATTTAATTTCAAACATAAAGAAACAGTAAGAGGACTGGTTGATTTTACAGTAATTATTTGTATCTTGCGGATTTTTGACAAATAAAAGCTCTGTGTTTACCAATGAATTTAGGAAAGAAAAAAAATAAAATCATAATTGCCAAAACATGTAATGTGCACTGTGCAATACTTCAGTGCATTTTACTATTAAAGATAAAAAATGCATCAATTATCACTTGATCAGGTAAAGCGTTCATTGTATATATTTTCTTATTCTTTAGTAAATCAGCTACAGAATACTTGAAAGTATTTGATTTAATACTGCTGATAAAATGTTTTTGTGGAGAAATTTTAAAGGTACATGCCAGTTGAGTACTTTGTTACTCTGTTCATAAATGAGTGGAAAAGATGACAACTTGAGGTCTGAAGAGTCACACAAGTACGATGCTCAGAAGATAAAAGATCAGTCACTCCAACAGAAAACATACAATTAAATTTTCTCCTTTTCTTTTGATTGCTTCCCCTACTTACCAAGGCTCTGGACCAATGGGAATTGAGAGACAAATTCTAAATCTACTTGAGGATTTCCAAAATTGCATGTCTTCAACCTGTTTTCACCCCCCAAAAATTTGATCAAACTCTATTACATTACCAGCCAAGGAAGGCTAGCATTTTTCATTTTCATAGTTTTTAATTTAAAAAGGGACATTGACGGTGGACCTAACAGATATTTTTCCACAAACATTCCCAAACAAAGCAACAAAATGTTACTAATGGACACATAGACAGGAAGAAAGACAGAAAGAAAAAAGAAGGAATAAGAGGCTATATTCTTTCTTTACCTGTTCTGATTATTCTAGCAGATTATGTTCTACCAATTTGTAAAGACTTCTGGAAATCCCACTGCAAAATTAGTTCAGAACACAGTATCCAGGCTCCACATGTATATGAAAATCCTTGATACTTATCAATGACTCTGTGTAATCAATGAATATACTTCTCTGAAATAATAATGTGATAATTCACATGAAAATTTAAATAGAGCATTCATTTTTTCCTATCTAATGAACAGGGTCATTTTTCATAAATGTCAAAGCATGTCACCATGCAAAAGAGCAAAAATATTTAGAAGACAAAAGTCAGGAGCACGGATAGACACTACAAATATGTTTCTGTTTTAGGAGTAAATCAATAATGACTGTCCTGGACAAATGTGAACGTGAATACAACTATACACATCCCAGACCTAATAAATATAGCTTAAGACTTTGGGCCTGAAAAGATGGAGACATATGGTATTATTCAGAACAAGCTACCCCACTGACTTCAGTGGAAATGTCCAGTGTGGGAAGTTAGGCATGCATACAACTTTGCAGAAAAATGTACTAGATCTTCATGTTTTCCTCTGAAACCTCAACAAGCCATGGGGATTAGAGGTCCCTTAAGTATTTTCTGTCTTTTTGCTATTACCATACTCTTGTTTAGTTCACTCATTCTATATAGTGTTCCCTTTTGTCTAGAATTTGCTTGGCATCTCTTAGAGATTTTTGTTACTATCATAACCAATTCCCAACATATCTACACTCTCTCACAATAAAATTCTGAAGTGTTAAACATCTGCCTCAAAAAATCCCCCCCAAAAGTACCACTAAATTAAAATTGTGCAACTTTTCTGTCAAGCCTTTCATCTCTTGAAAAAAGATAGTACAGCATATTGCACAAAACATTTACTTAGGAATGTTCTAAATTTGATTAAAAGAAGACAATCACTCAAGACCTTTTTTTTCCAATATAATTTTTTGATTTTTATCTGTAGCTCAATAATATGAAAAACACTAGGCTGTTGGATCAGGAAAGTTATAGCACAATGGTGACAGTTATCAGGAATTTGTTGGATCAGGAAAGGTATAGCACAATGGCAATAGTTATCAGGAGTTTCTGAGTTGTGAAAACATACTTCATAGAAAAAAATGATATAGCAACAAGAGGTCATGGAAATTACCTTACCCAATCAGGTGACCAGCAACATTCAGGGCATTCAGGGCTTGGTACAGGTGCTGAAACACAGGTATATCTAATATGTGCATCCTTGGATCATCCTTGGATGCATTAAGGTGCAGTATGCACAATCCCAGTCTCTTTGGGATCAGCAGCTTGAGGGAAGATGTGATACTGGGCTTCTGATGTGATAAGAAGTGAATATTGAGGCAATTGATACCCGCTCCCTTTCTCTTTGTATCCTCCTCACGTGGCAGTTCCTAGTAGGTTCCTTGATCCTTTTCTCCAGTGATTACATCACTAAAGATGCAATAGTTGGGAACTTGCCTGTTGAAGCTTTTAATTTCCTTGGAGGAACTCAAACTAAGAGATCAGAGTGACTGGAAGCATTCCTCAGCCATTCTCTCAGCAGAGTCTGGTATGGCCAGGAAAAGGCTTGTGCCTTTGTACCCCACTGAGGTCAATAAAGAGAGAGTTGACTGAGAGGTAGGGACCACCTTGACATATCAGGACACCCACTTATTTTAAAATTTAAGCCTTTTCAGGTTCTTCTTAGGTTTTGGTTTTGTGGTTTTTTTTTTGGTATGTGCCATCCATGAAGAAAACATAGCCACATGGGGAATATCTGAAGGAAGAAGAAAGTAATGGGAAATCCTTAAAACACAGGAGCAATGATTCCACAGGGAAGCACAGGCACTATTTTTATTACAATCTGTTAGTGGTATGAACTGAAGATGTTGCAGCTGTCCCAAGGTATTTTATAAATCAAGGCATTCTACAGGACTGTAGTGGGTTTGCATGACAAGATTTTAGTACTGGGGGGAGCTATAGGGGTGGTTTCTGTTAGAAACTACCAGAAGGTTCCTCCATGTCCAATAGAACCAATACCAGCCAGATCCAAGACGGACCAGCCACTGGTCAAGACTGAACAAATCAGAGATGGTGGTAGTGCCTCTGGGATAACAGAGTAAAGAAGAATATAAAATTTTTATTGCACAGAAGTAACTCTGATCAGAGAAGAGCAGAGTGAGAATATGTGAGACTAACAACTCTGCAGACACCAATGTTAGTGGAGAAGGAGGGAGAGGAGGTGTTCCAGGTGCTAAAGCAAAGATTCCCACGTAAACCATAGTGCAGACCATGTGCAGGCTGTGCTCCTGCAGACTACTGAGGTCCATGGTGAAGCAGAATATCCTTCCACAACCCATGGAGGATTCCCATGCTGGAGCAGGTGGATGCCTGAGAGAAGGCTGTGACCCCATTGGAAGCCTGCGCTGGAGCTGGCTCCTGGCAGGGCCTGAGAACTTGTGGAGAGAGGAGTCCATGTAGAACTAGGTTTGTTGGCAGGACTTGTGATTCCACAGGGGACCCACACTGGAGCAGCCTTTTCTGGAAAGACTGCACCCTGTGGAAAGGGATGCATGCCGGAGCAGTTAATGGAAAACTACAGTCTGCGGAACGATTCTCACTGGAGAAGTTTGAGGATGACTGTCCCCTGGTGGAGTGCTGTCATGCTGGAGCAGCAGTAAGGACTCCTCTCCCTGAAGAGGAAGCAGCAGCAGAAACAACATATGATGAACCAGCCATAGCCCTCACTCCCCATCTCCCTGCACCACTGCTGAGGAGAAGGTAGAAAATCAAGAACAAAGTTAAGCCCAGGGAAGGAGGGAAGGGTGGGAAGAAATGTGTTTTTCAGGTTTGTTTTACTTATTATCCTACTCTGATTTTGATTGGTAATAAATTCAACTAATTTCCTTAAGTCAACTCTGTGTTGCCAATGACAGTTATCCCTCTCCCTGACCCTATCTTGACCCACAAGCCTTTCATTATATTTTTTCTCCCCTGCCAAATTGAGGAGGGGAGTTACAGAGTGGATTCAGTGGGCCTGGGTCAAGCCTGGGTCAACCCACCACAAAGACATACGAGGAGCAGGCATAAATAAAACAGACAGTTCTAATGAAAATAAGACAGTTTCTCATACCTGAAACAGACATACAGATTTCATGCAGAAACTGTCAAATCATAGATTCATAAAATGTCCAAAGTTAGAAGAGACACATAAGGATCATCGAGTTCAGCTACTGGCTGTGCACAGGACATCCCCAAGAGTCACACCATGTGACTCAGAGCATTGTCCAAACGCTTCTTGAACTCTGTCAGGCTGGTGCTGTCACCACTTCCCTGGGGAGCTGTGCCAGTGCCCAAACACCCTCTGGATGAAAAACCTTTTCCTAATACCTAGCCCAAATCTTGTCTGACACAGTTTCATGCCATCAAAGGGAAAACACTAGCCAGAACACTGGCCACAGGTTAAGTGAATTACACATAATCACAGACCTTTAAACCAAATGCCCTTGAGAAGACACCATTTCTTTGGCAGGCTCAACATTGTCTAAGTGAAGGTGGATCTATTCTGCAATGACTTTCAGAAGAAATTTTCCCCTTTTTAATGGGGTTAGACAGAGGAGGCAATGCCTTCCCCAGAGACAAAGGAATAACAGAATGACAGGCTGAGACAACAGTCCACCTCTATCACATATTACTCAAATTCTTCACTGAAGTCCAGAGGACTTCTGCATGTGGTGGCTCATTGTCATGGCTGTTTCACTTTTCATGCCATGCACAGACATTAAGCCACACACAACTGCTCCTTCTTAAAAAAACTCCAGAAGCCTTTGATCTGTTTTCTACAAGGCTTCCCAGCAGATATTGGCATCTACTTTATTTTTCAGACAACATCAATGGAATGAGATTTATGAATAACTTCTGTCCTCTGAAGCAGTCTGTATGCAAACAGCTGAGTACATGCCACTCAATGGAAGACTTATGATGAGCAACAGGAGTTTGTTTCCCTCCTAAAACTTTTATATTTTTCAAGGTGAGAACCACTGCCAATGTGGCCAATACATCAAGACTGACAGTTTTACACTGAAGATCCAACTGTGACTGACACTAATTTGGAAAATTTGTTACCAGATTAATGTTGAAGGCATCTTCAAGTGATGCTTAAAGTGGAATTTTAAAATTTATGCACTTTTTTACAAAGTGCAGACATTAGCTTCACAGAATCAGGTATCTGAGTTTGCAGTTTCAGCCACATAAAGAAAAATACTAAAAGCACTGGGGGAAAAGTCTCAGGTTCTAAAATGAATTGCTACAGTACTGAATACTGCCAGTAACATATTGTGTGTTTCATACAGAGCTGTACGTGTAAATGATCAGTCTGAGATAACTGGAGAATATTTGTGCTTGATTCAACACAATTAAATGAGAAACAGAACAATGTCTAATCATAACTATATGAACAAAAGTCTAAATAAATGAATATACCAAAAGTATTGCAAAATAGACCACAATAATTCTTTATAAGGAGATCTAATATTGCAAAACCCAGGGATCCAGACATAGCAAGAGAGGTATGGTTTTGTCTTCTTTGAAATACAGTGAAATATGCTCCCAACCAATATTTCTCAGCAAATAGGTTGACTGACTTTAGGAAAATGGCAAGGACTCATTTCAAGCATGGTAGTATATGTAAAAGTAGGTAAATGACCTTCAAGACTCCATTTAAAGTTCAAGCTCATTTTCTTCCACTAACTAGTCAGACCCCAGGACACACCTACTGAAGTACTAATATATTCTGTCCTTTTTTCTGCAATGCATCCCACCTTTTTTCTAGAAATTTAGTTTTAACAGGCTACCATTTTCATTGCAACATCCTGCAACTAATTTAGGCAGATTATTATAAATGTTTATATCTATTTCAATTGGACCAAATAAAAATGGATTCCTGGGTAAAATTTTCATTCATAATCCTTAAGTTAACGAGCATCTGTAATGGCTGGAGGTTCTTATCCTAAAGGGAACAAGGCTGGACTTAATGCTTACCTGACTGCGGCTACTCCGATGTGATTGATTTAAATTGTTTCCTTGTTTATATCTACACACTCTAGCCCTGAAGAAAACCAGAAATACTTATCGTCCACCAGCATTCCACATTCTTTTACGTTGCATTATGTTTAGTAAACACCTAACTTGACAACATTGATCACACAGGCAGTTCGTTTTATTTGTGCAGCTAAACAAAATAGGCTGAAAGCACACACACACAAGTATTAAATGGCCTGAATTCCAGATGGCTTGCTTGCTGCATAAAGTAACAGTATCTGCTGAGATGATCATGGTGCTGTAGTTCTTTCTCCTTACCAAATACATGCAGTAGGAAGTTTTCCTCTGCTCTTTTGTCATCTTCTTTGCTGCTCTCTTATTTCATGACCTCTGAGTTAATCCTTCTATTCTTCCTATTAGCGAGTTTAAGCAGGCAAACTTCAAACAGACTAGTGATGGGTCACAAGGTTTAATGGGCATGTAGATAATCATCTAAATTACATTTCTGCAGCTGATGGGCCAGACAGGCTTAGAGAGTAACTTTACCAGCTTTCACTGTTAATCAGCAAGGATTGTGTGTCTCAGTATGTATCTGCCTTTGCCTGCCCCCCCGAGGGCCTGGGTCATATTGACTGATTAACAAAGGCAGCTGCATTAGCTTTCTTCTCCTGAAAAGTGTGCCATGGAGGCCCAAATTACTTGAAAGGCAAATGTGACCACAGCTCAAACACTCTCTTCTCATCACTGTGGAATTGCTGGCCCTCCTCTTGCAGGTTATGATACTCAGCACAACAGTTGTTGCCAATTTTCATGATCTGTTAACACTTAGGAAGCCTTATGCTGAAGGCTCTTCTTTCACATCTATTGTGGTATCATAGAGGGGAAAATTCAACAGGCTATTTCACATTTTCAAATGAATTTGAGAGCAGTGTATGAGGTAAACCAAAAAGAATACACCAGTTGAACTGTCAATAATGAATACCCTGGATTTCAGCTTTGAAACACAAACTGTAGAGGGCCAGGTAAAGAGAATAACAATTCTCTGTAGGATACAGACAATTCTACAGCCACAGAAATAGCAATGGATCTATACTGTGAACCTGCTTTTCTCAGCAAAGAAAAGTGTATCAAATCTGAGTCTCTTCTTTGTCATATTGGTGATTGTGTTTTTATTTAAGTGATTCCAAAAGGAACAAGAGCAGTGGTGGATTGGCTTCCTGACTTTGGCAGAAGTTTGTCCTTCAGGTGTTGGACTCATCTTGCATAGTAAATACTTTTCAATGACTCATTTTACTGCTCTTTATCAAGTTGTTAAACAACAAAAAGCTTTTATCATCTTACTCGAGAGGAACATAGGCCAAAACCAGCAGTCTTTAGAACAGTAAAACCTTTTTCATACATTTACATCTCTATACAGAAAAGAATTTGACAGGCCAGCTAGGATTCTATTTTGGATCTCAATTAAAAACATTCTACAAGAAGAAACTACTGAGGAACAAAGTAAAATAATCTAGAACACTGACTTCCTTATTTGTCTCTTGAACTTTGAGAAAAGAAGTTGGATTCTGAGTTTCCATGAGTTTCTCCAGATGAAACTACAAAACATCTAGGTTTCTGTGACTTAGGTACAACTACTTCTGACTGATGTTAGAGACATACCTGAATTAGGCTAAATACTTCTATAATTCTCCAGTCCATGAACTATGCCATTTTGCAAGCTTCTTAACAAGTGGGACCAAATTTCCCACTTTTATCACTGGAGTTTTACCAGAACTCAAGGACTGCCCCCTATTGTGATAAAATCTTCAGGTCTCAGTTTTGTTTGAGGTTTTCACTGAGATATGGAATTATCCCATTTCCCATCTTTTCTGTCATAGCCTGAGTAAGTTACTGACTCCTGGAGCCACAGCATCCACAGCTCTTTCAAGGAGAACAAAAATGGTCAAACCTCTGTACCAGATCATGAGACCCACAGCACGATTTTTGTTATGTCACATCTTCTTTACCAAAATACTGTACAGGGAAAACAATCATTTAAAATACGCATTGTGACTGTACAGCTGGAAAAGGTGACAGCCCTTAGGCAGTGCAACAATAAATCACACTTCACTCTTCACTGTCCTATGGTACCATTTGGCTGAATTGCAGAATTATCCTTTTTGCTTTAACTCTACCAAATCAGAATTTTTAGACTGTCATTAAAAGTTCAGACAAATTGCTATTAAGACTTATGATTTCATTACTATGACTAATTTGACTTCCTTTTATATCTTCCTAACAACCTATACCCTCTACTTCACTTTACAGCTTTTCAGTGCCAAAATCCCACCAATAATTTCCAGTAGCATCAAAAAATGAGACCATCAAAGACCAGCTATTATTTTTGGACATGCAATAAGAGGCATACTCTTTTCTGCAGACTCATTTTTAGATCCTACATGTTAAGAAAGTAAGTCTAGTTAGGTTAGATAAAAATTACATGGAGGTCAAAGGGAGTCTTTTTCCTGTTCAAAGGGCTTGAATTAAGGATATTTTTCTCTTTTTTTACTGTTATAGACATCACAAAATTGGGCACAGAAGCATTTACTAAATCCAAATTACAGTCTACTTGGAGAATCCCAGAACTGGAAGAGCTGAGGTGTACAATTGTATAACTAAGGAAGATGCAACTTCTGTGTGCCCCAAACGTGACTCTAGACAGTTTTACCATACACCCCTCATGATGTCTATGAGCATGACAGAAAGTCTTGCAGAATAACAAGCTAATGTACCAGAAACTGTGATATTCCATTAACGTGTAGCTGGAATGGCCTGGGTGCCATGCAGCAGAGATGCCTTGTTTGCTCCTTGTACTTAGACCAGCTTGTGCACAGTCAGCACAAACAGCCCCCTCACTTTACTGTCAGACTAGCCTTTTAACAAGTGCCACCACTCACCAGAAAATGTTAACAAGGCACCACAGAGCTCTGGTGTATCACATAAACACATTGAAGTTTAACCTTAATAATAACTTTTGCTTCAGTACAAACTGCAGTGACCACTTATAAAAACGCCACAGATTTACACTCAACATGTACTTTGCAAATACTTCACCCACATGCCTCTACTGATTTGTCTGTGATTTATAAACTGGCAGTCTGATCATGGTTGTAATACTTTGTGTGCTGTCATACAGTGCAAGTTATTTCTAATTAACGAACTTTCTCTTCATGAATCAGGTACATTGACAGAATGCGAACACTGACACAGCTATTTATCCAAAACATAAGTTAATATCTCAGTGAGGCTTCAGAGACTTTGGACGACCCCTTCTTCTTCCCCACCCCCTTCAATCATTGTACTTTTAAATATCATTGGATTTTCTGGAACTTGCAAAGGAAGTTAACTGCTTAACTCAAACTTTGAAGTTTTCATACTTACGTGCTTCATTCAAAGACCTGTAAGTCTTTATGCTTTACTGAGGAGTTAATTTTTAAATCCTGACATTGTATAGTTGGAAATGGAAGCATCAAAAAATTGTGGGCTTCACTCTACCTTCCTAATTTAGCCTAGTTAATGTAGGCAATGCAAATCCTGACCCAGCATGGTAATTGAGACAGCTAAGTTAGCTTCCCTGTGGAATCATGGATAAACAACAGCTCGTAGAAGGAGAAAGAGTCATCAAGTACATCATCTGTGCTCTCTCCAAAGACCTCAGGTGCCTTCACAATGTAATATCATCAGTACAACAGAGGGCATGACTCTAGAGGACCTGCCTCTGCCTGCCCAGCATCTGGCTCCAGCACTGCCCTTCTGTAGGTAGGAGCAGCCAGAAGGAAGCAACCCAACTAGTCAGGCTGGGCCAGGAACCCCCAAACACTCCCTCTCTTGCCTAGCCTCAGGTTGAACGTGTGGCTCCCTCTTTTCCCTAAAGGACCATCAGTCCTATAGCTCTCTGCCTTAACTGCAGCACAATGCAGCAATGCATGGAGGAATTACTGTGTAGGGTAGAGAGAGGAAGCAAGAATAAGCACAAAAAAAGCCTGTGCTATGAGGAATCTTTTTCAAAAATTACTGCTACCAGTTCTCTAGCAAAATGTAATTGATTCCAGTAGTGTTACTGGACGTGTATTATATTGAAAACATCAAAAATAAGAGCAAAGAAGGACCATAACTGAAAATCTAAATATGTGGGATTATTGCCTGATAACTTAGCACAAACAAGAAACCACATAGCTGACAAAAATTATATAAAAATAGATTTTCTGATAAACTTTTCCAGAGAACAGTGCTCTCCCAGGAGCAGAATTGCCTACCCAGCATTTACTGTCATCTGTCTCCTTTCACAGCCACCCACAAAGATTTGCTGCTATTATTTAAAAAGACATTTTAATCCTTTGGTTAAAGGCAAGGAATCAGAAAAACCTGGATCTCTTCCAGGCCGTACTAACAGTCTGTCATGGGCTCAGAGATAGCAGTGTATCTACAGAATCTGCACCCACAGCACTGTATCTGCCTCAGTATCTCAGTATCTTCCCATCCTGCAGCACTGTAGGGAGCAGCTATTGTAAGGCTGAAACGTCCAAACATATACCCCACCAGCACCAGGGGGATTTTGTTCAACAGTTGCAATCACACAGTTCACAATTTAACTCCCTGACATTTTTAGTCATGCAACTATGAGTTTCTCCTTGGCTAGTTTATGAGCAGATTTCATCTTCTCTAATGTGTCATGCACACTCATGAGATGAAATCAATAATTGTATGAAAGGGGAGAATGACCTGAGCACACAAAAGAATAGAATTGCTCTGTCAGGTCATTTTATCTTTTATGGTTTTGTTCATCACATAATTATATACTAATGACATTTTTCTATGGCAGCATAACAGCAAAATCACCATTCAAGTCAGGAGTCACATAACTGAGTATCTAGGAGGGTGGGATGTTCCTAGTAAGACTGCTAAATTGCAAACGAAAGAAGAAAAGAACGGTAGGAGGGACTCAATTTTCCACTGCTGAGGTAGGAGGTGCTACAAACAACTCTAGTTCTGTCAATAAATTCAGTGGTGCTGAAGAGTGATATCAATTTTGACTTAAGAAGTTCATATCCACAAGACTGCCAACCAAGGAAAGGGAACATTGGAAAAACTAAGGCTGGAAGCTGCCTATAAAATTCTCAATCTTCAAGGGCTAATTATTATAGCGACTTAAAACTTCTTCTGGTGTTGATTCTGGCTAGTGATTATGAACCAAATTAGTTTGTTGGTGTCATGCCAGTCACTATTGGCTTATAACTGTTGAATCATTGAATCAATATTCCTATGGATTGTCTCAAAGCACTGGTGGCAATTTATCTGCCAGTGGTCCTTGTAACACACCATTTCCTAAGTACAGTGCATTGTAATAATGACAAATGTAGCTGCTGCTACATGAAAACATCCTCTCTCTTCAATCTCTGCCTGAAACTTTTGGAAGCATTTCTTGGAGGGTATCTGGTATTAATCTTGAATCATAAGTTAAACAGAAAACTTAGCTACATAGAGAAAACTAAGCGCAACTAATATAAAATCAGGAGTGTAAGCAAAATACTGTAAACTGGAAGACTGTAAACTTTTCTCTGGGCAGCTGGAGCCAACAGGAATTTGAACCTTAAAGTTTGGGCTCTGTAATGTGGCATCCCTCAAGTACTGGAGCGTAGGATGGTGGTCTTAGTCAGGCACAGCCTACTGTAAAAACAGTATAAAACCATACATTTTTATTCCAAGCTCAGAGAAAGAGATGCTTAAATAGAAGCACATGTAAACTCATTCTTTTGCTGTTTCTTCCCATTTTATGCTGTAGTTGTGCCCATTTGCCCTCTGTGGCCTCTTCAGAGTCCAGCAGATAGCTCACAGTGAGCACTGATTATGGGCACTTGTGACTACTGGATGATAGTGCAGACTGTCTATGAAGTTAACTTTCCAGGTGAAAGATGAGCTTGACTTTAGAGAAAACCCAGAATTAATTATATTAATTCGCTCAAATGATGGACCTATGCTCTGCTGAATTTCTGAGAGCTTTCTTTAAAGCAGCAGACAGTTACTGCTGATGAAGATGTCAGGCAGCCTAACAGTCACATCCTGATTCTGAGATCCAATAGGAGTTCAGCACAGAACTGCGTAAATATAAAGAATATCCATCACAATGGTTAATTGTTCCCCTGACTCATCTATGGAGCAATGCTTTTAATCATCACAAAAGTCTTCAGTATAATTAAGAAAATGTGATAAACTGTGATGGTGACCCAGCCAGGGGCTGGGGCGACGGAGGAGAGCAGGGTCCCTGAACCAGCTGGACACTGGTGGGACAGTTCCAAAGCATAGAGCAAACCCCCCTTGTGAGCCAAGGTGAAGAGAAGCTTTCCCTTTAGGCAGTGCATGGTTATGGCAACACGCCCTGCCTGCTCAGCCTGTCAGCCCTCCACACTCTCTCTCCTCCCCTTGGCGGCCTTACATGTACTCTGGTTCTGTTCCTCCCCCTGGCCTGTTGGCCACTCTTTCCTGAGCCCACTCCTCCTCCCCCGGGCGGGTACCTCCCCGCCACTCTTTCCTGAGCCCGCCCTGATCCCTAGAACCTTCTCCCTTATTCAACCCACCATTGGTCCTTGTCCCTTAGTTCCACCCTTACCTTGTTCCTGTTGGCCCTTGTATGATCCCTCCTATGTACCACCCCCTGGCCTCATCCCATTGAACCCTGCTACTCCCCACCCCATATACTCAAACGCCTGCACACCCTGTACTGGGGGCTTCAACATCGTCGTTGTTGCTTGCTTTCATTGCCTAAGCCTAACTGCAGTAAACATCACACACAGGCTTTTCCCTGCGCTTTGCCACTGGCACAGATAAGCAGCTGTCCAGTGTGTGTGTGTGATTGTGTTGGTGCAGGTGACACCTGCTGAGTGGCTCAGTGAAGAGGTGCTTTCAGAAGGTTGTGGCACCTCACCACTGCCACCCCACTTCATGCCCCAGCGAAAAACTGTCTCTCTGCAGTGGTATAGATGTCGACAAAGACAGAACATGCTGAGTCTACATTTTCTCTGAGATACACGCACAAATTAACCTTCTATCTGAATATTAGTTAAGTGTATTTATTATTTATGTCTCTCTCTTCTATACCATCTTAAATACACTTTTTTAGAAGCATCAAGTTGTGTTACTCAATTTAGGTATTTGTTCAGTTTATACTTAGAGTGAATGGTGGTTATGCATCCCTAGATCTTAAAATACTTTAAAACCCCTTGAACTAGTTTTTTAGATTATCCTAAGCTGTTGTTTAACCTAAATATTTAGGAAATGTACTAACATTCAGCAGTTTTATGCAAGTGAATTCGTTCATAAGCATTGCCTTGTATATGTAATGGAAGAGAATTCAGCTGTAAGTTTCTGTCAGGACAGGTACTCAATCAGTATAATTTGGAATTGCTCCTCTGAAATTAATTGAACTATGCTGACATACAGCAGTTGAAGATGTAAGACCTCAGCCTTTATTTTTATGGCAGTCTCTCTCTACCAGCTCTCTACTTTGTGGCTTTCACCTGAACTGCTGACAATTTAACATGTGTTCAGTATCTATTTGCTCCTCAAGGCTTTGTGAGCCTTGCTTTATTTTTCCTGGGAAGTGGATTGCAGTCACACAGAACGAAAGTAATTTATAGATTAACAGAAATGTAAAAGTACTTCTAGCATTTTGTGTGTTTCCACTCATAAATAACTTACACAATTTTTGAACGTGAAGCTCCTGCTCATTCAAAACCAGCAAGAGCTTTAGACCCAATCTCAATGTGAATTTCCTTCATGAAGAAAAAGCTGCCTTAAACAGCACCCACTAACCCTCCTCTTGTGCTCACCTGCTCATTTCTGCCCCTGCGCTTACCCCCTCCCTTGTGTTCACATAGAGAGAATGAGAACCTTATCCTAGAAACTAGTTCATGTTAAAAAAAAGTCTTCCCATCTGGTTCATGAGTAGCTACAGGCAGGGAAAGGGATGCTTAAGTTGGCATTGGTCCTAGAAAACGTGATTGCCACACTGTGTTCTACCAGTGTTTCTGAGGAGAATTTAGACTTGGCTATTTCAGATCTAATGAGTGAGCTTTTTGGTTGTCCCAGCCTCTCCCTCTTTGAAACAAGTTAGCATTCTGGACTGCACAATAGCTGAAATATCTAAAAGTTACACCAATACAAATATCAAATGCTAAAATCTTTAAATCAAATAGTCCTCACTGAATCAAAACATCCTCTCTTGAATAACAATAACAACAACAAAAAAGAACTCAAACTATTTTTTGAAGTCTGGGGCATTTTTATGTTGTTTCCTGAAGAATTCAAAACTACTGAAAAAAAATTTCACCAGCTCTGTATCTGAGAAGGTGGAAGAATGCAATGCATGATTGCTTCTATAATGGATATTCTTTTTTTTTTTCTCCAAAAGGGAAGTCAGATAACTTTGCAAATAAGATACAGTCTGGTTGCTGATATAATTAGACTGTATATTCAGTTCCAGAGATGCACTTTCCATGCCTTTTCAAGCAAGACAGTCAAACTCAGAACTGCCATAAGGGTCAGTTGCTGCTACAATAACCACTGCAAAACCTAAGAGTCTGTTCACAGCATCCACAGTGTCATTAGGACAGAAGATTGTAATAGACTGAATCTAATAAAACTAATGGGAAATCCAGAAAAGACTAATGTGCTTCCAGCCTGTTATAGTACAGGACTAGTTCTTTGTATCTCTCCTAAGCTGTTGGAGTTTCATTTTTTTTTGGTTTTTGTTTTTGTGGTTTTTTTGTATGGTTGGTTTTTTTGTTGTTTTTTGTTGGTTATTTTTTTACATTATTTAATATTTGTAAGGTTCTTCGAAATCTTCACATGAAAGTACTAGGCAAAGACTTAATACCTGTTTCTATAATTGACGGTTTTTACTTCTGCTGTCTGGTATGAAAAGTTTTGCAATGGCAACATCACACAGTTTAAAATGAAGTAAAACCATTTCATTTTCCTTTGGTAATGTATAACTTGAGCTGAAAAAATTTAAGTATTCTCCTATCTTCCTGAGCATAAAAATGAAATTACTTCCTTCTTCCTTTCTAAAGAGTTTTTTCATCTCTACCCCAGAAAGTTCATAGTAAAGTTAAATGTAGTTAATAAGCTAGGCTTAGGTTTTAATGGCTTTTTGATCAATGGAAGTCGAATAAACAGACAGAGAATTGTTGCTAGTATCTTGTTTCCAGCAGCATTGCAGCCATTTAGTGTTATACAGTCAGCAATGTTATGACAGTATCTCATCATAAGCTCTCTTGAGCTTCTTAAGCCATCTGGACTCTAGGAAAAGAATATGATAAAAGGATTTACAAAAATGCAAGAGATAATAGTACATAAAAATAAGATGTTCTATAAAAATGAGGAAAGCTTTTGAAGCTGTTCTGTAAGTTCATTCTCCCAGACCTGAGAAAGATATAGGACAGCCAGAACATCAGCCCACTGCACTGCTTTTGGAATCAAATGTACAAATGCAGAAAAGAAAATGACAGAGAATGAAACACACTGTGCTATAAAAATAGCATTAGCTATCCATTGCTCACAATATAAATGCAAACCCAAATAAATAACTGTATTAATAAAGTAGAACATCAACAACAAACCAAACCCAAACTCACCCACAACCAACCAACAAAACAAACAAACAAACAAAACAAGCCATGTGGCAACAGGACACTGTAGGTACAGACAGGTACAGAAGTTCACAGGGTCAAAAGGTTCCCTAAGCACATCAGCAATTACTCTCCATGATTGCAACTAGGCAAATATTAACAGAGGTAGCATCCACACATTGCAAGTGAGGCACAGATAAATCTGTTTGCAATTTAAAGATAATGGGCAGTGCAAGAATGAATAAAATATTTTGTCCTTTATGACAGTATGTAGATAGTCTGGGATCTTTCACTTGAGAGTGATCCTAATAACTGTCTTAAAGGCTCACTGTTTTTTCAGCTGACTGCCCTGGATTCTGACTATCTTCATATCACGGCTTCAGAGGTGATAATGAAATGGTACCACTTCTTTCAAGGACACTTAATTTGAATATTGTCAGCAATTGCACACAATTAAGTTCAAGCACAAATCAATAACCTCTGTATCTGCAGTCCAAACAATACTGAAAAATGCAGAACACAGGATGGAAGGCAACAAAATCTGCTGAAGGTGCTATTGTGAGACAACAGCTTATTCTCTCCTAATTTGGTTTTAATGGGGATACTATAGCTGCTATCAAAAAGTACAGGAGACAATATTTTTTCTCTTTTTAGGGCTTGCAAGTCTTGGAATCACACACTTCTCAACTCAATACCTTGAAATTAATCCAGGATTATTCAACTGCATGGGAATTGTTTGACTGTTGGAAACCACATCCCACACTGTCTTTTTATTGTAAGGTTCCTTATAGTATCATCTTGCAGTGAAACCTGAATATCCTAATGGGATTAAACATAAAAGAAAGTCAGGAAAAAGAGTTGCTGGATTAGAATTTTAACTGAAGCCTTCTATGAGAAAGACCACACTATCAGTGGCCTTTCTCTCCTCATGTATGATCCCACTTGTGCCTAGTCAAGTGTCCAAAGGAGACTCCATCAGTCCATGCTGTATTTGTTCTTTCTCTCCTAAAACACAGTGTCTTATTACCAAGGGAACAAGTATTCATGCCACTGATGGGGATGTATCGACCCACTCTGCAAGAGTGCATAATTTTCTCTGGTATGAAGAGCAAAATGTAATGATGTTGTTTAAGACCTGCGTTTTGTATTGATAAAAAAACATCATTCTAAGCAAAAGACAATACATTCTGTTCTAGCAAATAGGAAAAAATGCAGGCTTTAAAGTGTTTTAGAATGCCATTTCTATCTCCAGCTCCAGCCTTTGTTTGTTTTTTAAAAGCATTCTCTGATAAGTTTGCCTCTAAGATATCTAAAAGTTGGTTTAGAATCTTATACTGTATCTTACAGTGCTTATTAGATAGCACAAGAATGCTTTTCATCTCATTTTTACTCTAACTCCTGAAGTCATCCCTAGCTCTGAACAACTGTATTAATTAGAGAGTAGTTATTCACAGAAGAGCAGAAAACCAAGCTAAATCAAAAGAAATTTCTAAAACACTTTTCATTTTTATCAGTCTAGATCTCTGCCTGCATAGTGCTTCAAAGATTCATACTCGGTCTCATAAATGCTATCATAAAACATTAACAACAATGTAAACTCTGGTGTGGGAAGATATTTTTGAGGTTGAATTCCTGTTCCTACACTTAGATACATGCCCCAAATAAGGAAACCAAAAGAGCTTTCTTCACATCATTCCAGCCAGTGTGTTCTCCTAGTAATATAACTCTAGTTCAACTAACTGCTGTTCTCCTTTGCATAATAAGTCATACTTAGGATGTCAAGCAGGTTGCTGTACAACTGAACTGAAATCTCAGGTATTATATGTGTTTATTCTTGTTTTACTATAGCAACTAGTAGATGCAGTGTTGAGTCAGTACAAACTATAAGAAGATGGTCCTTGACCTTTTGAGCTTGTAAGAGAAGTCTAAGAGAAGAGAAAGAGAATAGGTGGAGGGCCAGACAACACCATAATCAGGTATTCAGGTCAGCAGTCAGTACACTATAACGACTACTTACTTTTCTCTGGAAGTCCTGATTTGCAGATTGAAATAATTATTGTCAACATAGAATCTGCTATCAACATTTATAATTTATTTGGCTGCTGTTTTAAGCCCTAATGCTTATTTCTCCACAGGAAAAACAAAATCCTTCTTAATCTGCCCCATCATATAAAATGCTCTGCTTTCTACCACCCTGGTCTCCCAACCTCTTCTGCAGTATATAGAAAGAAACCAGGGAAGGGAAGCAAGTTTTGCTAAAGGATATAGTAAGATCTTCATAAAGAAGATAAATAAAGATAGGATTAGATATTTGACATGAACATGGATGACAGTTTCAACACAGTTTTGAAAATTCTGCTTCTTGGTTGCAGAATTAATTGTGTCAAAATATATTACTCCTGGATGTTCTGGAATGAACCCACCAATCCTTTTAATCTGTCTAAAATTCCACAGACAAAAGCACCGCCTGTGATTACCATTTGCAATGTCACTTCCTTCTTTGAACTGGCTGGCTTATCTTTGCCCACCATATCAAGTAGCAACCAACATTTAGTCCTCAAACTTTGAAATATGAACAGTTCTGATCCAGCCTGTGTCCCAGGTTTTCTCTCTTATGCATAATATTTTTATCACTATAGTTTCACTAACTGAAATCTTCACTGTTACTTTCATTACTTTTCTTCCATTTTTGTGTCTAATTTAGCCTGAGTTCGCCTTGCCCAGCCCTTCTCAAGCCCTATTGGACAGTCTCTAGTCCTTTTTTCATTCAACAAACCCACTCCTTCCTAAGGATTGCTATTGGTTGGGAGTAAATTATGTGCATTCCCAAATTTGTATTTGGATAAATGTGATGTAAGCAACAATGATCTCTTCCTTTAGAATTATGAGTGAGTTTTTTATTATGTTTATTGATCTAGAATAAGCAATTTTCATTCATAAACTATGTAGCAGAATTTGTTTTGAACACTGATAAATAGACTGTCATCATAAATATCTTTCCTGGTAAAAGGATTTCCAAGGGCTCCAGTGTCAGAGAGAGATTAGAATTCTCTCTCTGACAGTTATGAAAAGTTATGAGTAGGTTTTGACTGACCAAGGTAAGGATTAATTAACTTGGAGCTCTCAGATACATGGTAACAGGTGCTTATACTGAACTTACCTTTTATATCCAAAATGTTCCATAAATGCTGAATTTCATACAATTATAGTGCTTAGAACTCAGATTCTAATCTCAACAAACATTGGCTCTACATGAGCTTTGGCTTTACCCTAATTTATACCACTGAATGAGCAGAAACCAGCTATTCCTATTATTGTGTATAGCAAAAGAATGCAGACACAATACCTGCACAAACCCACACATCATATATTCATCAAACAAAGGGAGACTGGGGCGGTCCTCTCGATAAATTGTGATTCTGTAGTTGCTTACAACCTCAGGGCTGGGCTGTGAATCATCCGTTAAAAGAATGATGATTTTGTTCAATCCAAGGCCAAGGGGGTAGTTAGCAGTGCTGCATGACAAAAGAAGAAAAAAAGTGGAATAAACACTAAAGAAACGAAAATTTACACTCCTTTATTTATGGCTGCTGAACTTCACTTGCTCCTAGAGGCTGCTGTTTCCAACATTTTCTTTGTCTTACAAAAGACATGAGATTTTAAATAAAAACAGTGTAAACTAATATTTGTAAGTATTTGTAATTATTTCAAGAAGACCAAATACTGAGAGTAAACCTTAGTATAAACAGTGGCAGTGGCAAATATCTGTGAATGAAATCATTAGGACAATAATTCCTGGCAGGAGCAAATTCGTGATGAAATGATCAGGGAGAAAAATACAATCAAAAGTGTAGCTAGCTGCTGTAATTGTCCACTAGCCAAATGTGATGGATTCCCAAACTGCTCAGAGTGACAAACCAGAGCAAAGCTGAGCTGTGTTCTTCTTCCTTTAGCAGGGAATTAACTGCTAAAAGGCACAGAACCTGCACATGCAAGGCTTTTACTTTTCAGTGCAAAGATCATCTTGCTATTCTTTTTCATTCTACAATGAAGAAATCTTTGAGGTTTTCACATATATCCATGCTGACTGCCAAGGCAGTTAACATTAAAACACCAAAATGTTGGGTGGAAGAATTTAATGACAGTGTCTTTTGAAATGATAAATCAAGACTGGTTTCTTATTGAAAATACAGGAAACATATTGGGCATTAGATCAGTAACAACTGCACAGACTTTCTGGTTAGTAGCAGACATTCTAGGTCAAAGCATGTGCTTCACAGTCAGTCAAGCACTTCATGTCATGAAGCAAATCTACCTCTGAAATAGTTAAGAGTTTTTCTTCCCAAGTAAATTGCTGTCCCTGTTCTCCCTTTTATCCACTCACTAATGGCTAGTATATAAATAGGCCAGTTCTCTGGTTCTGAGTTATCTGACCTAGATAAATAAACACTTTTTGTCCCTCCCAACATTAAAAGCCAGGCCATACCCAAAATACCTATTGGTATTGTTCCTGGTACATGCTGTTTTCTCTGACAGAGCTGGATGGGAAAGCCAAAACTGTGCCAGGGATCACAGTAGCAATTAAACATCATGGTTTACTGTGGGTCAGTACTCAAACATGATGTTTAGTGCTGACTCTGCTTTCTCCTTTATTTTCCAGCTTTATAGCTCTCTAAAAAATCAGATAAGCTGGGACTCTCGTGGATGACAAGATGACCCACTTACTGGATGAGAGAAAGGCTGTGATTGTTGCCTACCTAGACTTTAGTGAAGTCTTTGGCACTGTTTCCCACAGCATTCTTCTGGAGAAACTGGCTGCTCACACCTTACATTCACATACATTTTGCTGGGTAAAAAACTGGCTGAAAGGCCAGGCTGATGATCTGGGCATGGAGACTGAGAGCATCCCTTAGTCAGTTTGCAGATAACACTAAGTTGGGTGGAAGTGTTGATCTACTGGAGGGCAGGAAATCTCTGCAGAGGGATCTGGACCGGCTGGATCCATAGGCTGAGGCAAAGTGTATTGGTTCAACTGGGCCAAGTGCAGGTCCTGCACTTGGGTCACAACAACCACCCCATGGAGAGCTACAGGCTGTGGGCAGAGTGGCTGCAAACATGCCTGGTGGAAAAGGACCTGAGGGTGCTGGTCAAGAGCTGCTGAACATGACCCAGCATGTGCCCAGGTGGCCAAGGCCAGTGGCATACTGGCCTGTATTAGGAATAATGTGGCCTGCAGGACCAGGGCAATGATTGCTCCCATGTATTCAGCACTGATAAGGCTGCACCTCAAATCCTGTGTTCAGTTTTGGGTCCCTCACTAAAAGAAAGACATTGAGGGGCTGAAGCTTGTCCAGAGAAGGAAGAAAGCAAGGTGAAGGGGCTGGAGCACAAGTCTGCTGAGGGGTATTTATTCTGGAGAAAAGGAAGCTGAGGGGAGACCATGTCACTCTCAGCAACTGTTGGACAGGAGGTTGCAGCAAGGTGGGAGTCAGTCTCTTCTCCCAAGTGATAGGACAAAAGGAAATGTCTTTTAAATTTCATCTTAAAGGAGAGGTTTAGCTTGGATATTGGGAAGAATTTCTTCATTGAAAGCGTTGTCAGGTATTGGAACAGGATGCCCAGGGAAGTGGCGAGTCACCATGCCTGGAGGTATTTAAAAGCTGTGTAGATGTGGCATTTAGGGACATGGTTTAGTGGTGGGCTTAGCAATGCTGCATTAACAGTTGGACTTGATGACCTTAAGGGTCTTTTTCAGTGTGACTTACTCTATGATTCTTTATACAATTCCTTATAATACAACTGTGACAAAAATGGATCATTCTGAGTGAGTATACTTGAACTTACTTTTTCTTTTGCAGTCAGCTGCCCTACTCTGACCCATGTAAGCAGACCAAGCCCAGCAGTGCAGGAGATCAGGGCACTGTGCAAAATTAACACCTGGATACAAAAGGTCAAATTTTCTGTCATCTACTATGTGCAGTGTAGTGATGGTCTGTTCCCACCCAGCTTTGATGTTGTTAGTGACTGCAGAAGCTGGGTGAGATATGGCAGTTGTATACTCCATTAAGCTAGTGTTAATTATGGCTTGAGAACAACATATGACCATTGCCTTCAGGACACTGAAAATAAATACAAGTTTCTAAGTGTTGAACTCCCTCTGATGTTCCTATGACTAATCTATTTGTGTTCTGGGTTTTTGGAAACAAACAAAAAAAAAATTCTGGAACATTATGACATATATTTTCAAAATTAAGTTTTTACAGTGATACTTTGTTTCTCATACCTTGGCCCTTTCTTGTCGTCGAGGTGTACGTGGCACTGACAGTTAGAGGGTTCTGCTCCTATCTTCACTGTCACCATGTCGAATGGCACTTCTGCATAGTATTCTCTGATCTTTGGGTTAAACTGAGGATTTAAGTCCAGCTGTGGACTGGTGAAGATCTGTCTGATATGAGACAGGGTATCTTTATCTGTTCCAAGAAGGCATCAAAGAAAAAAAAAATCTGTGAAATGTATGAACATTTTGGAACCAAAATGCAGCTTCTAGCAGATTGATAACATGTACAGTGGCAAGATATTGAATGCCTAGTGACTCTGAGACTCATAATCCTGTTGCAAAGTTTTAATGGAGTTTGTAATGGCACTTGAGAGAAATTTGTAGGCCTTGGAGGTATTTTAAACATTCAGTGTCCAATCACTTTAGTCCTAGTCACAGAACTCAAAGCCTGTATAAGCCCTTGAAAATGGAAGGATTAAGTCTGGGAGATCTGTCTCTAGTTGGTTAACTGAAACTTAAAGAAGAGATAGGCCAAAATTCATAACCTACTTAGGTACCAGGCTGTGTACAGGGTTTATGTACAAGTGTAATTTCCAATAAAAATCAAAATAAGTTAGACATACTCTTACTGTTCATAAGAACAAGTCACATGGAGGTATCAAGACCCATGGGGTCATTTGCAGTACAGCTGGAAAAATGTTTTATTAAAATTTCTATATCAAAAAATTCCAGCTCCTTTCCTGTGTATGAAAGCTCCATAATCAAATCCTATTTGCTCAAATGTGTCCTTTATATCATAGTGTTTGCCAAATACCTCATGAGAATAATTATTTGTTGGCAAACTACTTATGACAAATATTTTAATCCAGCCTATTGAATTCAGATTTACAGTATAATTACACATTCAAAACTGCTTTACACATATATCCACTAGTACAAGTTTTAAATTGGGTACTTAGAAAATATTCCAGATAGGAAACTCTTTTATTATATCTGAAAAACCTTGTGGCTTAAAAGGGTCAAAAATTATGCAAATAATTTTATGTGAACCTTTTCTACCTTGAAATATCTGCCCTGAGAAACAAAACAGGGAAATTTCAGAACTCTCTTGCATGGATTGAAATTTAAGGGAAGATACTTCAGCAGAAGAACAGAATTTGGGCTAGATTTGTATGGGAATAGAGTCTTACACATTGACACACAGAATGTATTAAAAAAAACTCCTACAGATGAGCATAAACATTTCTCCACATCCTGTATGCCTAAATTAGAAATGTTATCTCACTATTAGCTTAAAAATGAGGAGGAATTTCAAAACTGAGCTTCAAATTAAGAGGTATTTTTAAAATAAAATACCAAGCAATTAGAATGATGATGCCAGTCAGCCAGCCCAGGAGTATTTCTTGCCTCTCTCTGACACAAGAATGGTTCCTGGAGGGGGGACATGAGGCTCAAGGTGTAGCAAAACCTTTCCACCATAGAGCAATGGCTTCACGTTTACAAATGGGCCCATCAGGTAATTTGGGAATGAGGAAAGCAGCAGAAAGCATTGCTACCACCAAAGAAAAATTTATTTTACACCTTTACAGATCTTTAAAAATATTTTAAATAGTCCTACCAGCAGATATTTTAGCTCCTCAGCTCTTAAGCAGCTCCTTAATACTCCATTATAGAGCTGAAGACAAAGCTTTAAACAAAGCTGATTAAACTCCAGACAATTTTAAAGTTTTTTCCACAAGAACAAATGTATGCTGAGGTTGTTGGAAAGAGGGGGGAAAAAGTCTATTGAAGTGTGACAAGGGATCAATGAATGCTGGAATACTCACATTAATATGCACATACAGGAATATGTAATTTTGGTTTTGAGGCTTATTTAACATAATAACCAATTTATTGAGTGTTTTTTTTAAACATTCTTGCTACTTAAAAATCTTTTTTTTTTTTTTGTAAAAGCCTGCAGATACTCTATTTGCTTAGAGATTATGTAGAGAAAGCCAAGAAATTTTTTCAAGAAATCTCTCTTCATTCCCCTCCATGGTCTAGAAAGACCTTGACTTACCATAACTGCATCGTCTGTCTTCAGTCTTATTAGAATAATGCAATGCTGAAAGATAAACAGAAACAGCTAATAATTTTCTGCTCTCAGCCTGATGCCAGTCCTATTGGAGAAGAAACCATCTTTTATTTTTATAAGAGACACATTGTACTTTTTATTCTTTACAGTGTGAGATCTTTACTTGAGGCTTGCAAATGCTGCTCATGGGCTCAGTGTAGCAACTTACATAAGATAAGGAAGAAATTGATCTTTTATACGTAGTAAGCTAGGAATTCCAGCTGGAATACAAGACAATGTAATCTAAATCCACGTGTTATCAGAAATAATACAAATAGGAAAAACATAGTATATATAAAAGATCTTACTCTGAACCCTTACCTTTATGATTCTTCCTGAAGTCAGAAGGAATATTCTGCTTAGGAATCATATTTTCTTGAGAAGGTTGCCTGTCAATTCAATAGCAGACATATTTCTACATGAATGGAAGGAACAGAAAAAATGAAATAATTTGCAAGAATTTCTATATGGTATCCCAGGGCACATGGTATTTTAGTATTCTCCATTAAAGATGAACCTTCTGGATTCATATTACGAGCATTAGAGATATTACCTGAGTAAATGTAACAGAAAACACACACT